>JAMKQA010005316.1:0-56892 GCA_024699735.1 Posidonia australis
TTCCAATGGGATAGCTTTGATGCTAATTTCTCCAGGACGGGAGACCATTCCCTACGTGAGGCCCTCCTATAATGAAGTGGGAGACCCAAGTAAGTGATGGGCAAGGTTGCAGATTTACAACCTAATAGCTTACAGGCATTATCTACTAAATCCTGACCAATCTTAATACCAGTAATAGAAGATTTGGAGAAGTTTATTTTAAGGCCAGAACAGGATTGAAAGCAACAGAGGATGCGTTTAATATTCTCAATGTTTTCCGCACCCTCAGCTAGGAAAAGAATGGTATCATCCGCATATTGGATATTGAGTACATGAGAGCCCCCATGAGGGAACTGAATCCCTTTAATGAGATTATGATTAGAAGCCAACTGAAGCATACGGTTCAGGATATGGGTAGCTATTATAAAGAGTAGGGGGATAGCGGGTCCCCTTGTCTCAGCCCATTGGAAGATCCAAAGTAACCGTGAGATGTACCATTAAGAAGAATGGAAAATTTTGCAGAAGAAATGCACATCTTGACCCATGATATCCATTTCCCCCTAAATCCTAATCCTTGAAGAGATTGAAGGAGGAAATCCCAATTTACCTTATCAAAAGCTTTCTCAAAATCCAATTTTAAGATGAAACCTGACACCTTAGAGGAATGCATAAAGTGAAGAGTTTCCTGGGCTACCAGAAAACAGTTCCCAATAGAGCGGCCAGGGAGAAAGGCACATTGGGAGCTATCTAAGGTCTTGTTAAGTATGGGAGATATCCTAGAAGCTAAGGTTTTTGGTAAATAATTTATATATGCTATTTACCAAACTAATAGGCCTGAATTCAGAAATAGAATTGGCACCAAGCCGCTTAGGAATAAGGACAATAAATGTCTGATTTAAAAGAGAAAGGGTATCTGGCTCAGTAGAAGAGAAAATGTGCTGGAAAATGAGCATAATGTCATCTTTTAGCATTTCCCAGAATTGCTGAAAGAAGAAAATAGGGAACCCATCAGGTCCAGGGCTTTTATCCCCAGGTAATCTATTTAGATTTCCTTTAACCTCTTCCACTGAAAATGGTACCTCAATTAAATCAGGATCAGCAATCTTATTAGGAATCAGCAGATCCCAGTTAAGGTGGACACTGGGACCTTTTGGGTTGTTGAATTGCCTAATAAAGTGATCTTCAATTGCATCACTAATGGCACGGGGGGATGTGATCACATTGGAGTCCACAGTGAGAGACAATATAGCATTGTTTCGCCTGTGGGAGTTGACAACATTATGAAAGAAAGCAAAGTTAGAATCTCCCTCCTTCAACCATTGTATTCTGGATTTTGGTTTCCAGAATAACTCATTTACTCTTAGAAATTCAAAGTGTTTGTCTCTAAGAGCCAGTCTCTCTCTCCTGGTCACATCATCTAGAATGGAAAGCTCAGCTAAGCAGTCAATGCTTAGGATGCGAGATTCTATATTACTTAAGACCTGGTTTCTCTTTAAATTGATCGGGCCAATCTAGTTTTTTAGATTATTCTTCAAGAATTTCAGTTTATAGGAGAACCTGGCCAAGGGATTTGTTGAGAAGAACAGGTCTCTTGACTTCACCCAACATTCCTGGATGAAGGAAAGGCTTCCTTCATAAAGTAACCATGATTTATACAGTTTAAAAGGAGGCGGTCCCCAATTATGCTTTAGAGTTTTTAAGATAATTGAGACATGGTCAGAGACTACCCTGGCCATCCTAGAGCAAAAGGAATTGGGATGTTTAACCAACCAGGAGGGAGAAACGAGGAAGCGGTCAAGCTTAACTAGCGTAGGCTCGATTTGAAGATTAGACCAAGTGTAGGAACAGTTATTGGGAGAGAGGTCCACTAAATTATTAGCATTAATAAAGTCATTGAACAATGACATATGCGAAGTGATCCTAGGACAGGCTGAATGCTCATGAGAGTATCTAATTAAGTTGAAATCTCCACCAATAACCCAATTTTCGTTGACCACTTGGCTATGACCTCGAAGTTCCCTGATAAAATCAGGTTTGAATCTAGGAACGCAGGGCCCATAAACCCCAGTAAGCCACCACTCAAAGTTATCCTCCAAGGAGTGAAAATGGAGAGAGAGGCAATAAAGACCCAGGAAGTGAGTCAGTAGACTCAACTTTCTGCCATCCCAGCCTATCAAGATGCCTCTAGAGGCACCTGAGGAGGCCAAAAAAGACCATAAATTAATTTTCTTACCCCCTAGAGATCTAAGTAATGCAGGGGAGAAATCATCTTTTTTTGTTTCTGAGAGAATGAGAATGTCACATTTTTGTAATCTAACTAGATTACGGACAGCTCTAGCTTTAGAACCAGTTCCTAATCCCCTAATGTTCCATGCTCCAATGATCATAAAAATGTGTTTGAGAAACGAGAGGGAGGCTCCCTCTCACTAGGATGATTCCAGTTTCTCAGGGAAATGAGAAATGGGAGGTTTCCCCTGATCTAACCTGACTTGGGAAAAAAACGACCGAACCTCAGCATTAGAACTGAGTTGAATGCCTATTTTACCACAAAAATCTTGAAAATGTTGGTAAGAATCCCAAGTTAAGGGATCGAAGTCCTTATCATGCTTATCAAACATACAATGAACACTAGAAGAAGAAGAAGAGGATGTAGAAGCATCAAAATGATCTGTATTAACAGCATAGGATAGTTGCTGTGAGGGATTAATAGAGGTACCTGGTGCGTGAATGGGGGTATCCAGGTGTGAGGGAAGAGGCTCCGTGGGGTTCTCGACTGATGCTTCATTCTCTACGCAGTCGTACAACGCTAGTAACGTTTTGAACTTCCCCATTGACAGATTCCTTGCACGGATCTCTGCTTGGACAAAGTTGGACTCGCCCAGCAAGGAGGGAGCATCCACTTTTGAGGAGGAAGAAGCCTTGTACCAGCCTTCTGAAGCAGGGGGATGTGGGGGAGGACTTATTCCAGCCCTCAGAGGTGGAAGGGGAGGGAGAGGCCTTGTACCAGCCTTCGGAAGCAGGCGGGGTAGGAAGGATCCCCACAGAACCAGGAGAAGGGTCGCTAGAATGCGGTTGGGAGATGGATCTGGTCCAGACATTAACCTCGGGTCTAGAGTTTTTCCCCGATTTGCTTCCACGCTATGTCTTAGTGACTTTGAAAGACTTTCTACTAGGCGGAGGTACTCTCTGGTGAGAGGCAGTAGAGGGTCTAGCAGGCCAGGTGGTATGTTGGGCTTGTGGGGTGTGTTGTACTTGAGGAGAGGGATCGTAGAGATCCCAGCTAGCTCTGAACTTGATTGGGTAGACTATACACCCGAAAGCATAAAAGCGGGTATCAGGAAGGTCTTTGCCATAGTGTAACTGGATACGACATCTAGTAAAACTTGCTGTTTTGCACTTGCAACAGAGAGGTCCACCTCAAGGAGGTCTGCAAAGTCTGCCACCATGCATCTAAAAACATCAACATTCCACAAATGATGTGGAATACCCTCTAATCTGACCCAAACACCCTCCTCTTGAAGGGTAAAGACCGCATTAGTTTGAGGCGACCAGTGGGTAAAGGACGCCGAAATAGTTTGCAGAGAGGAACCGTAAAGGTTCAGGGTGTCAGTCTTAATCTTAGGAGTGGGAAATCTTAGTAAAAATTTCCCAGGGGCGGATAGTTTGACTTCCACCCCGGAAGTCAGAGGCCAGTGCGTTGAAATGTGGTGTTCCAGCAGTTCCTTGGAGAGCTGAGAAGAATGGGAGGATACTAAAGCGCAACAGGACAGGGAAAGAAGGAGGTCATATGTAGCTTCAGAGGGGGGAATGATGGTCGGAAAATGGGGGGATTGTCCCACCATTTTAGAGGAGGTAGCGGCTTGTTTCTCTTGCTGAAAAAATTTGCAAATAGCCACTGAGTGAGTGGGAGAGAGGCAACGAAAGCATAAACCAGAGTATTTACAGTTACTCTTAGTGTGGCCAAGGAGGCCACAAGCAAAACAACGATTCGAGGCACGACAGAAGATTACCAGGGGGAGCGAACCTTCCGACGCTGCACCGTAGTCCACTTAGAAGACTCCACAGAGGAACGAGTGTTATTCCTGTGACAAGGAATGGGAGAGGCGAGGGGAGTGAAACGGGAGCCTGTCGAAGAGGTAGGAATGGAAGAATCGCGAATGTTAGAAGATATTTGCTCGTCAGAGGATATCTTCTCGTCAGAAGATCGTGCGAAAGAAAGACCCGAACCGCCACTGAGAAAAGTTGGGGAGGGAGACGTGCAGCCAGCACTGCAACGTGTTAGACTGGTGTCGTGCAGAGCACCACCATCATCAAATCGACACTTGATATAATCTTCGTCATTATGACACACATTAGAGGAATGTGCATACTTAGCCACTAATTGCGTCTCGAGCGGAGCGCGAGACACGGAGACATTATCGAAACCAAGCGAAGACAGCGGCAAACAGTCGTCAAGAGGGGCGAGATTACTGCCCATTGAATGCCCGTTGTCAGAGAAAAACGGGGCTGAGCGGTCTGAGCCAACTCGGGGCTCAAAGTCTGAGCCCATGTCATAACAACAGGTATGTTGCTCGCAGGGGTAATTTAAAACACCAGCCCACATAGAGGAATCCGGATAATGTTCTGCGATAAGAGGCTGCTTATCGTGAGCCCGCGGTAACACGAGAATAGATAAAGAAAAAGAAGAGAAATTCCACACAGAACACGGAGCAAACCCTGCTTTATCGTCAGAACTGTCCGTAATTACGGACTGACACCCCATCGTCTCCGACGAGGCATTAGGGTTCCGGCCACCTACCAGCGGCACCCCGGACGAAACACCCATGGAAATCACTGGGTTAGAAATAGAAGAAAAGAAGAACTGATTCTCCATATCCATAGGACAGACCGAGGAAACCTCCTCCGTCGAATAACAACCCTCACAGTCGCCGGAGAGCCGCCGTGAGGACAGAGGCTCCTCAGAGAGAGCCCGACGAACCCTAAGTCTGGATCTATCATAATATTCAACAATAAATTGAAAACTATTCCAACCAGACAAAACGGGGCAATGTCCAAGCTCAGTCGACATAGATTCAGCCCCTGAAGCCGGCAAAAATCTAACGATTTGCCGCACAAGAAGCCATCCACAACTAGATCTAGATTAGCAGTAAATGGCAAGGAAGAGAAAGAACTACCATAAACAAAACCTAAAAGCGACCCAAAAGGGCCAAAGTAAAACTCTGAACCCCGCTCGGGGGGACGATGCGACTGGAAAATCCTAGTGGAGTGCTGGGTGACAAGGAGGAAGGAGTATATGCCTCCGAAGAGGAGGGGACGTCGCAGAGAGCGGCGACAGAAAGAGAGGAAGGCTCCTCCTCAAAGCATACCTGCGAGGAAGGGATAGGCATCTTCCTCGACCTGGAGGGAGATCCGCCAGAAGGAGGCGCGATCCGCTTCATCCGGATCCTCTCCGCACAGACTGCGGTGGTGGCGATGGTCGCCACCGATGAGGATCTCTTAGCTTTGCGACGAGCTTTGTGGATCGGAGCAGCGGGAGGGGAGGCCTCTTCCTCCTCGAAGAGGCTGACCTTGAACGCCTCCCAGTCGAAGGGTGTAGCCCGACGAAGGAGGGCATTCGCGCGGCGACTAGGGTTTCGATGGTTGTAGGCGTGACAGTTTCTCATAGCGGAGCAGAAGACAATCAATTATCATTCTAATGGTATGGTAGTATTGGTAACAATTATTTTCTACAATTTATTGTAAATAATCTTTTATGTATAAAAAGTATTAAAAATGTCATTTTATTTAAAAACGTCAACTTATTTCTTATACGTAAAATTCATCAAGAGTGGTGAAAATGAAAACTATGGGAGATAATTTTTTTTAAAAAAGTTAGTTTTTATTATAATACGCTTTCCTATGATCTTTACTAATTGTTATCATAGTGTTTGTTCTAACTTTCAAGTGTATTTCAATGATTTCAACGGTTAAAATTATTGTCCTCACACGTGCTTATCATGAAAAAAAACCTTCTGTAATATTGTTGTTAAGGAATCTAGATCCTCGTATAGGCATGTGTAATAATACAAGATTAATTTACCGAGGGTTGAGTAAAAATGTAATTGATGTTGAAGTTGTGATAGGATGAATAGTTGGAAATCGAATTTTCTTATCAAAAATTTCTTTAAGACATTCATTAAACGTGTCTAGGATTACTTGCTCTAGTGATAAAATCTCAAACAATCCATTTTGAGAACGTGCACGTGTCTTCCATTCTCGTAAAGTAAATGTTGTGGACTACGGAGTGGACTAAAAGATACGATTGCCACATATTTTACGCTAAATGGCTCTGTGTGTTGAAGAATCTTATGCCATGCATGCTGTACGTCCTCCATAAAAAAACAAAGATTACTTTTCCAAAAAACACACAAAATAGTATTATTAAATTTCAATCCAATTAGCTTTTGTGTAAAGCAGCTTCTTCATCTGTTGACTCCGTAGAGCTTTTCAAAACAGCTTGAGAAGGGCGCGGGAAGCAAAACGCGGCAGCTTCCAATGGACCGATGGGTTCCCCTGTTCGACATCTTCCTCAACTCCCCTTCCCCAGAAGCCGAAGCCTCCATTTGGTTCCAGCAAAACCACCACCACCACCAACTCCAACACCCAACCGCCGCCTTCCTCTCTCTCCTCCTCGCCCCTGCAGATGTCGTCTCCCACCAATACCCTTCTTCTCCCCCGACCATCAAAAGGTGAGCGTCTTCCGTGAAAAATGTCAAGATGGCAACTACCCAACACGTTATTTCGTTTTTCTTCTCACACACTGATTGGTTTTGGTGGGTTTCCGGTACAGATGCATGTGGTTGCAGACCCTACCTTATGCAATGCAGTCGAGGATCCTATCGTTCCTGACCATCGAAAGCCGTCGGTTTTCTGGAAGACTCCTGTGTTCTATAGCGACCCAGATCATTGATTCTGCAAAGAAAGGTGGTGACGGGACGCAACAGCAAGATGGATTTTTCTGGGTCGTGAGATCCGCACGCAACCTGCTCGATGCAATTCCTGCTCATGGTCGCAGAGCTGTTGTTGAAGAAGAAGACGAAGGGAGAGAAGAATTGGGAGAGGAAGTTGGAGATGGGGAGAGTGGAGTAGATTTTAATTCTTTGCCACGATGGCTCAAGAACACGGCTGCCACCTCCAGGCCACTTCTTCCGTGGTTACCGCTTTCTTACAGTGAACTACGCAGAAGGACAAATATCATACCAGCCCTTCCGATTGACAAGGAATCGGAAGATGTTGGTCCTATGGAAGAGGAAGCTGGAGCACAATCAGACATCCATGTCGATCCTCTAGTTCTAAGCCCTCAAATTCTTGAAAGAGCAGTCACTCTGAAAGGAAAGCTTCAGTTATTGGATACACCTTCTGATGCCACTCACATGTCAAAAAACATTCAAAATCTATGCTTAGATGCTGGAAGAGAGAGTGCTGTCCTAACTGTTCTAAGCATGATCGAACCTTGGGAAACAGATGATGAGACAATGCTGGTTCTTTTGTCAAAACTTTTGGATAATAGTGAATTGGAATACGCTGATTGGGCAATTCATGTTTTCTCTGCAGTGGTCCTCCCAAGGCTACTTAGTCTGCAGTGTGCATCCTCTCGAGTGCTTTTGTCGTCCACTATTGACTTCTGCAAGACCCATCAGAAAGATATTGTGAATGTCCTCTTGTTTCCTCTGATACATCGTAAAGAGGGGATCAGTGCACCAATCTGTGATGTCCTTGTCAAGGTTATGAAGGAATGCATGCATCCATCGCATGTATCTGCTTTCTGCCAGAGGCTTCTCTGCATGAAGCGTGCAGAAAAGGATTTTGTCTGCCTGCCTTGCCATCGTAACATGGTAACAGATGAGTTGGAATGGACTGAGTCACTCTTCTCTCTATTTCAGCACATTTTATGTTGGAATGTCCCTTTGACTCCAGATACCGTTGACAATCTCATCTCCATGCTAGAGGATATCGATTGCAAGTTTTCGAAATCACTCAAGTATGGAAGTTTCTTGCTGTCCTTGGTGACAAAATCAGATCATGCTCAGTTTCACAAGCTTTCCCTGACGAGGATGGCAGAGAAGACTGACACATTTTTGACTAAATCTATAGTATCGAAGTTGTCTTAGTAAGTGATATTGATAGTAATCATCTCCGTTGTTTTCACTCAACAACATCATACAATATTGATAATGACCTTTGTTGTTGTGGTCGTGAGCTTAACTGATTAAAAGGATTATCTTATTGAATTGCTGCCGCTTTATGGTCACTTGTCGAGGATTTGGCCTTTCGTTAATGTGAATATCTCCTTTGAGTTAGAAACATTGAATTGAGCAGTCACCAGCCATGTACATGATGTTCTTATCTCTGTCGTTTTCATCTTAGACTTATGCTTCCTATTCATTGTGCAGCATTCCAAACCATACAATTTTGATGCAATCACTTAGCAAACTCCATGCACCGATGAGCAGTGTTTGTTTCATAAATCTTAATCGCTTAGCACACTTCATTAAATATATATATAACACTAATGAAGCTATTTTCAAATTCTCACAAGGTACTTAAGCTGTCTTGTCAGGAAATCCCCAGTTTCAAGGTCCATGCCTATCTTTTCAAAGCATGAAACTCCCTTTATCAGAAGTGTAGTTTAACTTACTACTGCTAAGCATATTGTTGATTATAGCATCTAATTTGGCCACCATCAGTGATTTCTGATGAACCTTTAACATGAACGTAGAGGTTGGTTTTGTTTCTAAAGTCCCAAGTCTAACCCCTGCATATTTTGTATATAAGATTGTTAAAAGTAAATGGATCTTTGCATGGATGATTGTGTTATACATTTATTAGGTTATTTGTAGATTACATATGTGTTCTTCTATATATAGGAGATTATATTCTTCTGTTATGAATGATGAATAATATATGATTCTTTTCTTCTTCCTTAACATGGTATATGAACAAAGTTATAAAGAAAAGAAAATCCTAACTATGAAATTGTTACACTGTAGTCGTCGGCCTCGGTAAACGACGACAAACCATCAGAAAGTTTGTATAATTGCCTTCTCTTTCAAAGTCTGTTAGTCGTTGCTGCGTTTGCAATCCCTGCCTATGGCTATCATAGTTGTTGCCTCGTCACTCTCCACGACTCGTTGTCACTGCTTGGTCATGTTTGTCCTCTTTCCATGTCTGTCGGTGTTTGTTGTTGCTCCTTTTCTTCTTGTACGATTGTTGAACATGGAAGGTAGAGGTTGGCGAAAGTGCGGTCGACATCTTTTGCAGGCTTAGGGCGATGAGATCGTTGAGCCTTGAGAAGAATAAGATGGAGGAGAAGAAGAAAGCGTCATGATCTTCGGCTTCTCGAGCACGTATTTCTTCAAGGTGTCGATCTGATTCTTGCACTAGGTGTTGGACTTGGGCACTGTAGTGTAGTCATCTCTACTGTTGACGACGTCGACCACCTCCTGCAAGTGCTTACGCTTTCAAATTCCCCTTGCTTAACCCTAGGAACCGCGAGGAGGCGTAGGAGTTTCACTTGACAAAGAGGGAAGGCCACGTCTTTTGCTACTGCTCGCTTGTGCTTGGACCCCCCCGCCAAGCACATGAACCACTACTGCGTTGCCTTGTGCATGTCACCGAGAGAGAAGGAAAGACAATTAGAAGAAATGAAAAAGAAGATTATGATTTAATAGAGATTTTGTAGAAAAGTCTTAAGTTTTTTTGAAATTGCAAAATTTACCAAAAAGACCTTGAAGTTTCTTGATTTGCTGCTACCTACTTGCCTTATTGGTCATTACTTGTCTATTTATGTTTGCACGTGTACATGTGTTGTTCACGTTTATATTGTGTCTTCAGATCTTGATGGTGTATTTGAAACGTTAATTGTACTGATTTGTGTCATTTATCTACAAATCTGGTTTACTTGTGCTGTGTTTTGCTGTGATTTTCTTGTTTGGTGTGCAGACGGGTCTAAGGTTGTGTCTGTGTCCTTAGTGTGTCCATTTTTTCGTAGTTGTGCCTTAGATACTTGCTGTACTCCCGTTTGTCTACTGTTTTCGTGAAAATCAATTTTATGCGTACCTGATTTCCTGAAAATCAATGTAATTACTATGGTTGTGTGTCTGCCTATTTATTACTGTCATTACTATTTTCATTCTTCTCAAGTTATGTAGTTTTTTTTAATAACATAAAGAATCATTATGTAACAAACTGTGCGTGTTAGATGTTCTAACTTGAGAAGTATTAGAGTAAATGTATTCTTATATGGATCTTTGTGTTATTTATTTATTATATTACTTATAAGTTAAGTATATGTTTTTTAATATATAAGAGATTGTAATCTTTTACTATAATCGATGAATAATATACGATTCTCTTGTTCTTCCTGAACAGTGATTATTGACCATCAACCTTGCAGAGATAATACTGTATGTACACAATGTTCTCAACTAATTTGTGTTCTTTTCCAGGGAAACAATCGACAAGAAGAAGCGCTGAATAGATACTAACAAAGTCATATAACCACTTGCAATGGAAAAGACTTACATCACATAATAAGACCTCAAAACACAATCGAAGAGTAAAGTGCTCCCTGAATCTAATTATTTTGTGGTAAGCAGTCTTCTACCATTACCCCTGGATCATTGTCTTCATGGTTTGAAACCTAGCTCCTTTGTCGGAGAACTTGGTTTCAAAGTAGTAGTTGAGGTAGTCCTGGAACCGATATTTACTGGGGTACAGGAGCTTGGGTGCCGGTGTGATAACAGCATCAGCTGCTGGGTTGTAAAAGGTGGCAATGGAGAGCCTGCTGCCGTCCTTGTTAGAAAGGACACGGTGTGTGATGCTCTTGTACACACCATTACTCAGCACTTCTATCTGATCACCTATGTTCACGAAGATCCTGTTTTCCTTTGAAGGCGCGATATGCACCCACTCCCCGTCTTTGAAGAACTCAAGGCCTGGGACTGTGTCATCCTGGAGCAACATGATGATCCCACCGGCATCTGTGTGGGCTCGGAGCCCTGTTACCAGCTCTGGCCTTGGGCACTGGGGATATTTGGCCACCTTTGCCCCCACAAATGGTTCAGAGAAAGCTTTCTCGATGTAGTCCTTTTCCAGTCCCAAGTTCTCGCTCATCAGTTCTGCCAGCGACTCGGCGACTTTAACGAGCCGCTCGACGTACACTTGCATTGTGCTACTGCAGTTAAATGGTCTACGAACGTCACTAATATCAGTTGTTCATGCAATAGATTTTTAAATGGTTATAGTTTTACTGAATTTTGCTCGTCATGTGCTGCAGACTATTGGTGCTGGATGAAGATAAGTTGTTGTTTACATGGACAAGTTTTATAAAAGATTTCATGGCAAATAGGAAACTCACTGGAATTCATTGTCAAGGTCCAGGTTGTCATTCAAGTTGCGGTTGGGCTGGTGATGATAGAAGAAGCTACTCTCCCAGTCCCCGTCCAAAGGTTGGTTTTTTCCCTTAAGTTCGTTGACCATATCTGACTTGTAGAATGTCTCCTTCATGCTTTTGTCATAATGTGAGTTCACCAATTTGCTTACCTTTTCCATCAGATCCTTGTCCACCCCATGGTTCTCAACCTGTCATGTCAGATGATTTCCTGTCAGTATTAAACAATCAAGCAAGCCCTCCTTTGAAAAAGCAATAAAAACTCAAAGATAAGGTATTTTCCTACATACCCAAAAGAATCCCCACTTTGCACATGCCTCATGCAGAAGAGACATTGTCTTGCTCCTGGTTTCCCCATCCAATGCCTTTAGGTTAATAACTGGGATAGCCATTACTTTCGAATTCTCTCTCACACACCAAAAGTTTCTAAACAAGAAGCTCAGCTAACTGATGCCAAGCTAATCACCCCTTGCATGTATTTATACTTGTTTGGATGGAGCACCCAAGGGCACAGTATCCACAATCTGTTAAACAAATACCTGAAGTAAATGGTTTGAGAGGCAATACACGTTCTTGGAGGAAGAGAAGTGCTGTAAAATTGCCCAAGTACATTTTGATTCTATCCATACAAATTTTCTAAGATGTGGTCATGAGTCTCATGACCAATCAAATCCCTGTTTTCTTTGCTTCCTGCACTGGTGATCTGCTTGACTTCCTGCACCTTTTAAAATCCGTTTGGAACTTGTGCAGACAAGGAAAGCAACCGCTCCTCTCTCTATCCCCCCAAACTCCTTTCCGGTGCATGGCTTAGTTCCAACTGCTATAATACCAGTAATATCATCATTGAAACCATTATTTCTTTTCTTACGGAATTTGATCGACTATAGCCAAATAAAGGATTTCAATGGATCTTCGCCCTTCTCTGCGATGACATCCTCAAAAAACAACGTGATTATTGAAAGCATTGTTCTCTGTGCTGATTGTTGTTAAATTTTTGTAGACATGATCTAACATAATCCGATCTAAGATTGTTTGACTTTGATGCAAAAAGAAGAAACCATTTAATTGCAAGGATTAAGAAAAAGTAGTATAGCTCAAAACTAGTGTCTCAAGGCTTGTGAATTGAAGTGTGATAGAAGCTAGGAAAAGCTCCAGCATGTCATCCCCATCTTTTCAATCCAACCTCTATAGTGGGTTCACAAATAGATGCAAGGCAACATGCTTGAGTAGCATAGGTGTTTGCTGTATAATATAATCTGACAGATTGTTAGTTTGAAGTACGATTATCTGGCTATAGCATAGGTGTTTGCAGTATAATATAATATGACAGATCGCTAGTTTGAAGTACGATTATGTGGCTATTACTGTCTGACAATTATTGTTGAGATCGTAATCTTGCGTCTAAAGCTTGTCTACCTTGGAAGGATCTCCACTGTCAAGTCAACAATGCCATGATTAAATGTAGTCTTAAAAATTAAATGTAGTCTTAATAGTACTGCATACCATTATGGTCACCGTGGTACTAACCATGTTGCAATAGAAATGGCTGAACAGGTATACGAAATTAAATCTGTGATCAGTTTAAGGTGAGAAGGTCTTCTATTTGTTATAGCAATATAAACAACAGATGATGAAAGCAAGCTCTACATGTTGGAATTTAGTTCTGTTATTTTTACTGTTCTTGGCTGATAAGATCTTGAGTTTTCATTCTAAATTATCTACATATTGCTTCTTATTACCCTGATTTACAAAATCATAGGACTACTAGATCCTTTGGTGGCAGCTCTGAAAGTTTGTCAGCATAATAAGTTAAACGTGAACTGAAGGCTCATTCCATAGTGAATAGAGAACCATCCCCTTAACAAGATTAAAAGAAATTGCAGAAGGAAAAGTTGTCTGATGATTAAAGAACAAGCAACGACTACATTTTTTTTAATCTGGCTTGAAATCTAAGAGAGTAACTGATGTGAATCTGTGTTCCCTTAGGGTTCTGTTGGTGACAGGGAGAGTTGTGTGGAAAAGAGAAGGACAAGATCAAGAGAGTAGACTTCCCACTTGTAATTTAGTTTAACAGTGGCTGCATTGGAACCAGGATAGCTTGTTAAAGCTCATTAAGTGCTGTGTAAGTTATTACAAGTTGGGTAGATGCATGTAATATTCTAAGTTCTGATTTTGACTGGGAAGAAGTGATTTGAGAGCATAACCTTTTGTCTCAACCAATTGGGTTTGCCCACTATATCGTCTGCGTATGTCACGATGACTCCGGTAATTGCACTTCATTATGCTTTAATTAAGAAGTTTTGCTTAGGAACATAAAGCAATTGTAAGTGGTAGAAAACCTTGTCAAAAGGCCGTTTAGGTATACCGTGTGCTGTAATCATACTGTTTTGGATGTGATAGTACTCGCCTTTTCAAGCTCGGTTTGATTTATGACGCATTATAGTTTCAGAAATATGCATGTGCATGTGCCTGTAGGATTTTCTCTTGTAGGCACATAAAATCCTAGCAATAGAAATAATTCAAAGACCACGATTAAACCAAGAAAAGAAATCTCCATTCTCATCAAGCGGTTTCTTTCGAGATCTTCCTCCTTTCCTTGTTCTCATCAGACGATTTCTTTTGAGATCTTTTGTCGTTTCGCAGGATCCTCTCCTCCTCATTTTTTCTCCATCGTCGTCACCATCTCTCCTCATCTTTTTTCCCACTATTGTCATCGCTTTCCCTCATTTCTCCTTCCTCTACTGTCATCGACCTCCTTCAACCTTCTCTCTCTTCTCGTTGTCGCCATCATTGCCTCCCATCCTTCTACACATTCCTCCTCTTCCTTTGGTGTCTCTATCTTCTTCCTTCTCGTTGTCTTGTGTACCAACGTCTCTTCCATGTATCGTGTTGCTTACCTTCTCTTCCGCCATTGTCGTTACTCCTCTGTCTCCTCCCCTTCCTTCCCTCTGTCATCTCCTAGCTTACATCATCGTCGCCTCTCTTCCCTGTTCTTCTCTCTTAATTGTTGGATGTATCTAACGGTAGAACTAATGCATCTACAGGGATTCTACCTTGCAGGTGTCTACACAAAAAATGTTGTATTTTAGTTTGCATAAACGCTACTTGTCTTTGCATGTTATGTTCTTTGGTGAGTTTGTGTAAAAAAATCATAAGGTAATCTCAAAGAATCACTAAAGCATTGCAATCAATGTCAATAGATCATTTAAGACAGAAAAATGGAGAAATTTTCAATAAGATTTAATTTTTTTTAACAAGAATGAACATGTATTGAAGCGTCATTTGACATATTGTTGTCAAGGAATAACATATAATGGATATGAAGCAACAAGTCATATGTAAGTACAAAATCGCTTGTGACTTCCACAATCCAAAACAAGTCATCCTTGAGACCTCAAGAGCACATAATAGGGCTGGAGTTCCATTTCCATTGCTCATTGATGAAAGCCCATCATATATTTGATGGAAATTCGAGAAGTAGAAGCGCACTAATCCAGCCAACTGGAGCCAAACCTAACCCAGTAACCCGGTCCAACATAGCCTTTGAGCTAGGCCCTCTATGGGGTCCATGCATGCCCTGGTCATCCAGCAGTTTGTGTGCTGGCTTCCTTAAAGGCTTTGACCCAACTGCTAATCCGCTGGGCCCCAACCCTTATGGTCAACATTTTCCAGTCCAAGTTGAATCGGGTGGTTCCTATGCTGAATGGTCTATTCTACAAGCTGATCCCATTTATGTCAAAGAGATTGGACCAACTCATTTGTGAAGTGTCATTAATCACCCAGAAAAAACAACTTTAGGCGGTTGATGTAGTCCAAGTTCAGGGACTTGAATCCTGAACTTGGGGAGGTGTTCCTATGCTGAATGGTCTATTCTACAAGCTGACCCCATTTATGTCAAAGAGATTGGAGTAACCCATTCGTGAAGTGTCATTAATCACCAATGAAAAACAACTTCGGGCGGTTGATGTCTAGATCACAACAATGACGTGAAGCTTTTGTAACCACTAGTAACTAGTTATGTAAGCCATGAGGAATGTACGAGTGGCAATAGTAGAAACAGCAAGAATCATAAAGACTTAAGAGCCATCACAAAACAACAACCATTGAACCTCCTGTAAATTCCTGGAACCACACGATTCTAACCCCAGTCTGAGGCAATATCTCTTTCAAACAAGCTGGAGCAAAGGGGACGAACATGGTGTAAGGGAAAAGATTTTTTTTGTTTTTTTGACGGTTACGCTTATGTATGAACAAGAAACCCTAGCCATGTGTAGTTTCTGTTTATTATATTAAATCATGCACTATTTAACAGCCAAGTGGAATGAGCTGTTAATGAGTGCATGATTTATCATGTTTTAACAGTTTGTTGAGCCTAATAATCAGAATCTCATTACGTGGCGTGTGGGTAACCTCCAGTATTCTTGTTATATAGTTATGCTAGACTAATCGTTTATGTTGTATGGATCCTTACATGGGTATCCAGTTAATCATTTTTAACTATCATATATATAATGATCTGGTAAGATCTTACCTTATTTAAGAAAAATAGGATCCTTAATCTCAATCAACCATCTTCATCTTAGTAATTACCAATTTAATGACAATAATTTAAAATTTTCCATTAAATAATAAGATAATTACTGTAACCATCTTTTTTATTAGATCTACCATAAGATTTAAATCTAACGGTTGAGAGAATCAAGGTCTTACTTATCTTTAAGTAGGAACAAATCCTATCAGAAAATTAACCTATATATATATATATATATAAAATATAGTAATGATCTGATAAGATTTTACCTTATTTAAGAAAAGTAATACCCTCAATCTCAACCGTCCATCTTTATCTTAGTAACTACCATTTTAATGATAATAATTTAAAATTTTTCATTAAATAAAAAAGTAGCTACTGTAACTACATTTTTCATTAGATTTACCATAAGATTCAAATTCAACGATTGAGAGAATCAAGATTCTATTTATCTTAAGTAGGGAAGGATCCTATCAGAAACTCTATATATATATATGTGTGTGTGTGTGTGTGTGTGTGTGTGTGTGTGTGGAAGTTAAACTTATTTTAAATAATTAAGTTTAGCATTTGAGAATAACAGGTTAATTCTTACATTGAAAGCAAAGTGGCATCACAGCTCAAATGGCTCGTAGGAATTCTTTTAAAGAAAATAGAAGGCAAAACAAACGCTTCCATTCAGTGGAAGAAAAGACGTTACAGGAAAGATCTGTATCAGAAGAAATTATATATACACATCAGCAAAATTTCAGTTACGCAGATTAGTTCTTTATGCTTTCAGAAAATAAAATTTTCTTAATATCCTGTGTATGGTGTTTGGGAAATAATTCACTGATACACTCTACATATCTTGATTATAACCCAACACTACATGGACAAACCTAATAAGACTATCAAACTAATATCCTGTGTATGGTTTTTGGGAAATAATAGACTATCTCTAGTGTGGAAAATAAAAGTTAGAAACTAGGATCTAATAATTGTTATCAAACAAGAAATTTCTTTATGTATTACATGATCCTGATCTTTTATGAGTTCTTGGTGATTGCCGATTACTCTTCAGAATGCCGGCGAATTTCTTTAGTTCCACCTTCTCAGGAGAATCCAAGGTTTCATGACTAAGCTGTTCACTGAGGGGTGAATCGAGAAAACTCCGCTCTCCCAAGACAAATCTCTTATTTGCAAATGTTGATCCCAAGTCACTTTTGCAGTGGTCAGCATTGGCTCCTCTTGCTTCTTCCACACTAGACATTTCTGACTTCTGGATGTCAAACGATGTTCTAGTCCAAGATGCTTTATTCTGGTTTTGAGCAGCCATTTCATCAATTATCGTCAAGTGGTTGTTTGGTGCATGATCCATTGAAACAGAGGAACTGATGCTATCATAAGAATATCTTCCCATCACATCATCGAAGGAACAATTGGAAACAGATGCCCTCCTTCCTGAATTGCCATAGCTGGTAGGAGTTCTATCCAATGGTGAAAATCTTTTGCTGTGGTTCTCTCTTCCCAAAACAAGCTTCTTGAGCTTGCTGAAAAACTTGATTTTGCCAGAACTACCGCTATTTTTTGTGCTGGTGGATGTATTGTCAAGCTCTTCATTCTCTGTCAAGGATGATTCCTGTGAAGAAGAACAATACTCCGAATCAAAGTCCATCAGTATCTTCTCATCGTGTCCTAAATTAGCATATTCAAGAATCAATAGTTTAGCCTTTTCCTCTGATTTGGGGCTTAAGGTCTTGCTTAGATCCCTTGCTACTGTTTTCCCTCCTGGTGGCTGGTAGTTCCTTAGTTCATATCTTAAGCAAGCATTAACCCATCTGAGATAGACCAGCTCCTCGACATTGGTGAAACGATCTGTCTTTATTTGCTCGAGTTCTTTAGATAATTCCTCGTTCTTTTTTCTCAGTCGGTTAGCTTCTTCTATAGCATCAGTGACCTGCCAAGATAACAATATTAATTGACAATCAACTGCACATTACCATGTCATATGACTCGAAATGGTTTTCAATTCTATGAAGTTCAGATGTTTGTAAATTAAAATTGAAAAGTTGCGTCATAACAAACCAAATCATAGATTTAGTAGTGAAACAATGATTGAATCTACTGCATCTTTTCATATTCATAAGCACAAGATTGTGAAATGCTCATGAAAACATACCTCTGAGGTGTCAATGGACGTGGAACCAACAGCCTGATTAGATTCCAACTTCTTCGCCAATTCCAAATTCACCTGTGCTAAATTGGAATTCTCCTTTCTGAGATCCATAGCTTCGGCCTCCAAATCTCTCAGTTTCTTCAAGCTCCTTTCAGCATTCTCATCATGCTCCCATTCTGCAAGTTCATTATCTTCCAGTGATGCAGCTCTCTCCTGAAGAGCAGCCATTTTCTCTACCTGATAAGTGTCGGACTTCAGCTTCCTCTTAAGAATCTTAATCTTTTCTTTAGTGGACTCAAGCTCGGTCTTTACTCTTGAATGGTCTGATAGTTGAGATTCAAGCCTCCGGTTCTCTGCCTGCAAGGATTCAATCTTTAGAGCCAAAAGCTTAGCCTCCACAGCACTGATCTTTATACGACTTTCAAGCTCTTTTACAGCTGCATCTTGTTCTTTGAGACCATAGTACTCCAGTAGTTGGAACTCAAGGTTCCTTTCTCTCTCCTGCAGTGATTGGACCAAATTCCTAAGGTTAGCTAACTCTTGCTCAATTTCCGAGTTCTCACTGTTCTCTATTATTGCAGGAGTAAGAGCATGAAAACTCTGAGAATCTGATTCTTTCTCTGTCATCTTAAACTCCTTGTGCACGAGCACATTGAACTCCGGCAAGAGGTAACCATCTTCATCCCCTAAACTTTTACTCATTGGAGAGAACCCAGCATCTGCATCAGGAAGAGTGATGGTGCTACCTGAGAGGTCTGGTGAAGCTCCTTCCTATACAAATTACACAAAAATGAGACAGATCATACTTCAAGTCCGAGATGCATCTAAGATAAATATTATTCGCAACTCATAATATGATCTCATTGGATGAAAATTGCTATATTAATAAAAAATACTTGAACATTTTTATATGCCTACCATGATATCTTCCATCACCAAGGAAGCAATTGTCATATTGAAGAAATTCTACTATCCACATATCAGCTTTTAAACTACTTCCAATTGCCAAACCCAAACTATGAGGGATACTATGCTTGATAAACAAGTAAAAAACATCCTACTTCGATAAGTTTGGTAAGATAAAACTTCTCCCATGACTCATAACATTGCATGAGAAAAGGATTTTTCTTCCATTGGCAATTTGGAATAGAAATACAAACAGTCGACTTCTGTTCACAAGAAAAAGGAAAACAACATCTAAAACCTTAGGAATTGAAAAGGCCACAATCACGTTCGTAACAGCAACAGCAAATTAAACCAGATGAAGCACAAACAAAATCCACAGTGGAGCTGATCTAAAAGAGTTAAGTGTATATCAAAACTAGCCAATTCCAGAACTTACTTTTTCCATGAAGTGAAGCTCCTTCTTGAGCCCACCATATCCTTCAATCTCACCTGTGCTTCCCAAATTACAGAAATAGAGGAACTCAAGCATACCAATACCATCATAAACACATCAAAAAAGGGAAAAAAAAGTGAAGGTGAAGAGAACCCACCTGAAGGGGAAGGCAAACGACAGCGACGAGCAGCGGCAGCTTGCCGTGACCGGATTTGAGAGAATATATACCCCGCAACAGATAAAGCAAGAGCAAGTCCTGCCTTAAGCATCAGGGGCTTCATCTTTTTTCCCCCGTTTGCCAATAATTCTACCATCTCCACCACCTGCCCTTCAAAAATACAAAACCCCACAGACCCAAAAAAAAAAAGGACAAAACGAACAAAGCCCACTTTGTTCTCCTTCCTATAAAAAACAAACCATTGGGAGAAACGAATGCTTACACCGCCAGCAGCATCCAAATCTAAGCACCTAACACCATGATCAGCAAATCTGATCACGACCCATTTCGCCTCCAGTACCCAACTGTTTAACTACCCAAACAGAATCAAATACACAAACAACCAACAAACAAAAAGATCCCAAGATTGGTTTCTGCTTTGTTTGTCAGTTTTCAACTTCAAGGTTGCGATCTCGTTCGGCCCCACGAAGTGGTGTTGTGTGGTTTTGTCTCGCTTTCACACATTTCGTGTCGTTGCGTGGAGAAAAGGAATGGACGAGTTCAAGAGTGAGACGAATGGAATCACTGGAATGGGAATCGAAGGTGACGAGTTGGATACGGACGGATTTGGACGTTGGGTATGTTTTTTCCTTTTTCCTTTTCTCTCTGCTTTGGTTTGGAAAATATTTTGGTATTTGATGATGATGTAGAAAAATATTGATTGATGTATCAAACCATAATCAACTGTCCGAAAAATTCATAAATGAAAAAAATAACAGGTTTAATGTTTAATGAGACGTGGACACCAAAAACTACCATGGAATATGGACATGCTGGAGAGAAAGTGGCACGATTGAAGGGACCTCGTGATATTTTTCTGTTCATTTTTATGGTTGAGCTTGCTACTTATTCCATTGCTTCCCGTCTACGTTGACCACCTCGTGTTTGTTAGGCATTACCCCGTGGGGTATGCAATCTGGTGCTCATTGCTGATTGCTGCCGACCACTAATGACTTTTTCCTAGTTACCTGTATGTGAAGAAATTTTTTGAACGAAATTAAAGTTAGAACTTCAATTACTTCCTTTTAGTTAAAAATTATCATATCTCAACTTCTAAAAATATAAAAGAATTATTATTCTAAAAGTTATATATTTTTGAAAAATTAGTAGAATTGTTATATTATTGTAACTTCAAAGTATATGTTTAAAAATCATTCAAAAACTCTATCAAATAAATTTTGAATGGTGTGATGTTAAATTCAAGTATCGAACAATTTTGATCCATAGAAAAACGAAAATCTCGTTCAAATCTTATTACGTGAGCCTTGATGTGACAATAATAACGATGAGTAAGGTGACAAGGCTGCTTAACCCAAACGTCATCATTTCGAATCATGAAAGTAAGCTCCTCGTCGAAAGTAAACTAAAGTTGCATATACACATGAATCATCTCCGTTGAAACTAACTTGTAGAACTAAAATCTTGGGAAAGATGGGGTTCCACTAAAATTGTAATGGTGAAAATACAATTTTTTCAAAAAATAAATGGAAAGATGGGTCTCATTGAAACTTAAATTTCCACAATTATATAATCATACTAAGAAAGTAATTGAGCTATATAAGACTGATTACCAGGCTTTATTTAATTTCGATTACAATTCTGAGACTTCTGGTCATATATATGCTATCCAATCACAAGTAGACTAGCTTGCAAAACTATTGCATGGGTTTCCGCTGTAAACAGGTATTGATAAAATATTTTGGAATCCAAATGCAAATTCTATATTCTCTGTTAATTCATGTTATAAAATAATCAATGATGGTGACATTAGATTTTATTTATACAAAAAAATATGACAGGCATGGGTATCATTTAAGATTAAACTTTTTAATTGCTTGTTGATTTCAAATAAGATCTTAACTAGAGAAAATTTACGGAAAAAAGGTTGAAATGGATCAAACTTATGCATTATGTGTAAAAACTACTGTGAAACTGCTTCTCATCTTTTTATTCATTGTTCGTTTGCAACATCAATTTAGAAATTCTTTACTAATATTCTTTTGTATTCGATTTTTTTCATATTGAGGACTTATTTAACTATAGACCTGTAAGTTCCTTTGACTTATTTGAGATTGAGTGGAATATTTTAATTCCTACTGTGATTTGGAGTATATAGAAGGAAAGAAATAATAGAACCTTTCATAACAAGACATCTTGTAAGTTTATTATATTTGATATTATTTTCCTTATGTATTCTTAGATAGAAAATTTAGATTCAAATTTTAAAAGAGAAGTACTACTTCAATAAATTTCTTGGAACAATGATTAGACACAAAATACAACTTCTTCTATCAACAACTTGGTGTCTCCCACTGGGGAAAATAAATGGTGGAATGAGGAAAAACTTAGAGATCTCTTGCCTGACCTTTATAGGTTAATGAAATTCAAACAAGCTTCTGTTCATAAGGTTATTGGGGTCTTCAACTCTAATCCTAATAATTTAATTCAGGACCCAACAACTTTTTCAGACTCTCTCTCCTTGCAACAACAAATGGCTATGCTAGCTACGATCATTCCCACTGCTGGCTTAAACTCTGAGGAGGATTCCATTCTCTGGAAACCTATAAATGACAACTTCACTGTTAAATCATGTTATATTACTTTAAATGATGGAGGATTAAGATTTAAATACTTTGGGGAAATCTGGAAATGCTGGGTTCCTCTTAAAGTAAAACTATTTTCTTGGTTGGTGCTTTGTAATAAAATTTTGACTAAAGAAAATCTGGGTAAAAGAGACTAGATTGGTTCCATTTTTTGTATTTTCTGTAATACCAATATTGAATCTACAGCACACCTTTTTATCTCCTGCCCTTTCACTTATTCAATATGGCAAACTTTTACTATGAACCCTTTATACCCTGCTATCCTTTCCATTGCAGATCTATTTAGCTACCCTCCTATTTTAAAATTCGATTTGCCCAACATTGGTTGTCACTCCTTTGTGTAATTATTTCTATGGTCTATTTAGTATGAAAGAAATAACAGATTATTCAGAAACATTTTTAGGAATAAATGTGTGTTAGTAAATGATATTTTAAGCTTGTCTCATTGCTGGATTGAAAGCTTGGGTGTAGGTTTTGAGAAAAATGAGAACCTGCAATCCATTGCTTCCTTTCAACAAAATCGTACTATGGATATTGACTCCTTGGCAACGAATACTGGACATTCTGGTGGAGAAGAACATGCCTCCACTCCTGCTTTTGAGGAGGGAAACCCTTTGTAATGGCTAAATGCTTGTTAGCCAAATTTTTACTTTCCTATACTACATTTTTGAAGCCTGTACCTAAACCCTCTGTTTGACACCATTTGCTTCTGAACTGCATTTGCTCAATTTTGTAATATTGATCAAACAATGGACTGTATGTGGTTTAAAGATTGGAATATATATAAAAACATTGGTTACCGGTTTCAAAAAAAAAAACAAAAAAACTTGTTGTCTCCTGCTCCTCCTGCTTTAGTTAAACTGTCTTCCTCAACATTTAACTCCAATGATGTCATTATTGACTGATTAAACTCTTCTTAATTAAAATATGTTAATTTATTCTCAACTGTATCTCTTGTTAATTTTTTTGATTGATTTCTAACTCCAAGTTTTGGAAGTTATTTTGATTTGATTTAGAGGATTTTTGTGTCCCTTGGTTCATGTATTATAATAGACAAATTTTGATTTCTTAGTGATGATTCCATAATCAAGAATTTAATATAATATCTTATCCGTTACCAAAAAACACATGAACCATCCCCAGTCCCCAGACCTCTTTTTTTACTGCAAGCTAGGTTGACAGTTGTTATATTGGTATATTTAAGCACGGATTTCACCAAAACTCCAAGGTACAATGGCGGCCAGCAATAACCAGGCAACAAAACTATAACTGATACAGGCACATACTAGATCATATGAGATTAGAATCCGGATCAACAGCTCGATTAAAAAGGTCAGACATACAAGCATGGCAAAGCCAAAAGTAGGACAAACAACAAAACATCAAATTTGATAGGAGCATCTCCAGAACACAACACATGATAGCAGAACAAATATACACATTTCGATGTATAACCATGTAATCCCAGATCAAAGTGGATGGAAGCAGCAATGTTTGACAAACATTAAAATATAAAAAGGGACAAACGTCCCACTTTTACTCATTTCATAAAATACCAAAAAAAACGTGATACATCGAAACTGCAGAAGTGGTCTGCGTAAAATAATTGGAGACCACTTACATTTACAATGGACGGTGAAGTCGTGACTGCACAAATTCACCACAGCCATCATCAAGATTTAAAACTGAACATGTAAAAGGCAGGCTATCATTCTCCCTCTCATTTTCTCTCTTCTAAACTCCAAAAAATCGAGTGAACTAACCTTTTGAATACATAAGCTGTTATTAATTATGTCATGATCGCCAGAAAACTTCTGGATCGTTGCTGTACAATGAACGGTCTTGAATTTCTAAATTAGCGACGTGCCAATCTATGAGTCGTGCCTGGATCCACTTGCACACCAGCAGTACGCTAGGAAACAGCCACCATCCACTCTCATCCCTACAAATGCAGAAACGTCAATCTAGATAGACACATCAAATACAGAATCATTCATGAGGCAAGAGAAAATAACTACTTACATTCCCCAATTCCATGGCTGGAAGTCTAATGGTTTTTTGTTGGACGATGATTGGGTCTTATAATGTACAAAACCACAAATGAAAGCCACGACCTGGTAGCAAAGTGAAACAACTTGCTGTTATACAATAGACAAAGAGCCTACAGAAAAAGTTAGATGAAATAAGACAATGGGGTAGTATTTCTGCAATTCAAAAAATAATGGTGTGATTAGCAATGAAGATGTAGTTTGTTTAACACCCTAACCATCTACAAGAGGAGAATATACTAAAGACATGTTGGAGAGAAGATCCAACAAAGACAGGTCTGTGCATATTATCTGTCAGGAAAACATAATTGATAACTTACAACATTAACCAAGGATGTAATGTTCCATAACGCATAGACACGAGCAAGGCCTGCAGATCTCCTAGGCCCATGGCTGAATAAAGCATTGATTCCAGCAGGAAATGGTGAAAGTATACCCAGAGGAAGTACAAACAAAACTAGGAAAACATCACCCAGAGAAAAAGAATATAATTGGAGCAAAGTAAGCAGCACAAGACTAAAATCTGCCAGAAGCATTATTGAGATGACCAGACCAACAAGATCCTGCAAAGGAAAAGGACTCCAAATAACCATCAAAACGGAATCATAAATAAGAATCTTCAAAAAGCTACTGATATATATTTCTTTTTCTACTTTTTCGGAAATATACCTGGTGGCCAATTGGTTTAGTGTGATATAGAATGAACGAAAGTGGATAAGATATATCTTTCCTATCGTCAAGCGTGCACAGGCTATAAGCATCAAGGATACCACCAATTATCTTTTTACGTACATCTACAGTTTCATTAATCCTCAAGTGATCCGGAAATCTGTCTCTTTGATTGCCACAGAAACTGCTGAAGTCAGTGTTAGATTGACAAAGATGCCAAGTATATACAAGTTATGAATACAATACAAGACTCGCAGAAAGCTCCAAGGAAGAAATGGCTGACCGTGGTAGTGGCTCAAACTTTGATACTTCAGCAGCACCATCAGCTCCCATTGCCACAGAGTCACCTTCAGTATCAGAAACTACAAGACCAAGCTGACAATAACCAAGTGCAGTGGCCTGGAACCAAGCAAGATTAACAGAAAACCCCTGAGCACTGAGAACTGGATTTGCATAACTTCTTAACCAGCTGATAACAGGCAAAAATGTCGACTTTAAGCGACCACGACGAACCAAGCGTAATTGGGCATTCAAACCAGCAACCAGCCGATACCATATGGTGGGTGGTACTACCTGCAAGACAGGCCCAAATGGAATATGAATGATTAACTTAGATAGAGAATAACATTAGTAAAAGAAGAGGTTCAAAGAAAAGCCCAACCATCAGACCTGGCTCATGAGGCTAGTAAGGACATTATCACTATGAAGAGCAAAAGGAGTCATATAGCTCCCATCACCTCCAAAGATTATAGAAACAGGTAACCTTTGATGAAGTCGTGGTGGAAGATCAGGTCTTTTTTCATCACCACCAAGGAAAAAATCTACATAAGCAAGCATCAAATCTTGAGTTGCAGCTACCTACATGAATAGAAATCGTTTGATTATTCTTATATGTCCAACATCAACAAAAAAAATGCAATCCTGGTCATAATCATAATAATTAGCCAAATCTGTTGACTAAGGGTGACATAATCATAACAATTAGCGAAATCTGCTGGCCAGAGGGTCATAGCCTATGATGCCTGGGTGTCCGTACGAGTATGAGCATCGACACGGATATAGGTACCGTTGTTCCACAAATCTTCGCTGACATGTGTTGGTTTTCTAAGCCTCCAACACAATATTTGCATGTAAGTCCAGAAATACTGAAATTTGTTATTTTAGCTTATTTGAGAATTTTAAATCAAAATTCAAAGTTTTTTTAAATTTTTCTCATTGACTTCTATAAATTTATTATGATTCGACCAACATTTCCACTGATATCCAACATGACACGAAATCAACATTTAAAACCATAGTAGGCACATATACTCCAATACAAATATAGGCATGATGGAGAGTGGGTTTAAAAATTATAAAGTGTTAGAAAGAGAAAGGACGCAAAATTACAAAAAGAATGGGCTGCTATCATGTAAGAAAGGAAATTGGGGGTTACAACAACACATGAAAATCCAATAATTCCTCTCTTTCTCCTCTCTTCTTCAACAATAGTGTTTAGGGTTTTCTCCTCCCACGACATCCATGATGGTGATAAGGCATAAGTTGTTTCATTTTCCCTCTTTTTTTTAAATTAAGCATGTCTAAGTTGAGATCTTACTTTAGGAAGTCAAAGGTGTATGCAGTGAAATAGCCTATTGTCTTTCTCCAGAAAAATACTACTATACTATAGTTACTTACCAAGCTCCTTTGATCCATCATGTCTTCTTTAAAGTTAAAAATATATATAATCAAGTCCTATTCAATAGATGTTCTTTTGTATTTTAAGTTAAAGGTGGGATGTTCACCAAATTTTCATTTATTCTACACTCGTTGCCTATGCTTACACGTAAGCAAGATAAACAACCCGTTGAAGTATGCAACCAACTGCTTTTCATGTGTCCCACTCAAGATGGCCTTTTTTAGGAAGTAATTAATGCATCTAATATATTTCTCTAGAATAGTAAAACGAAAAAAATGCATCTTAATATATTTCTCTTGGAGTGGCAAATGTTGGACCTCATATGAATGACCTTGCCTTGTTCTTTTTCTTTTTTCAGTGGTTATATCAATGAATATTTACACGACTTATGTTCTTTCTGGTACATTGATAATGGTTTTTGTGGATACCATAATTCAGTTTGAGTAAGCAGAATGTTCTCACTCGTAATTGTAGGTAAAGTGAACACAAGTACAATATAAAAGGTATTGTCCCAGAATCTCCTTATAGAAGTATCATTTGTGTAGTTAGGGTCATGTATTAGCATCAATTGGGAAACTGACATCTCGAATGAAATCACGTGAATAGAAACGTCTCAATCTGTAATGAATCATAAAACATATGTGAGATATGAGATAGTCTACTGTAGACCATATGGGATGTGAAGATTAGAGGAAAAAAAGGGATATCCAATAGCCTAATAAGCCATTACTATCTAATAAGACTCTAATAATAATAATAATAAACATAACTCTAACATGGGATCTGTTTGTTGACCATATGAGATCTATTTGTTGAAGTGTACAACCAATTTCTTCACTGGAAGATTTAATATAGCCTTAAAAAAGCAGGTTGAAAAAATGAAAAGTAAAAACAGTATGCTTTCCTGATAATAACAAAAAATTTATCTAAGAAAACAAAATATAGAAGGGCCAGCAATCCATGCAGATTACAACCTTTAGTCCTTCGTATAGAGCTCTAGATCGGCAAGAACGCAAGCATGAATGATCATACTCTGAACGAACAAATTCGCGCAGCTGTTGCAACTTCTTTCTCCTGCGCCATTGCTGCCATGACCATGCAAAAGGATATGCAAGAATTGAAAGAATACTATAGACAGCTCCCTCCCACCATTGGTAAGCAGCTAGGCTATTAATCTCCTCCACAAATCTATTAAAAGCATCTTCATAGCTGCAAAATGAGGAAAATAAACAAGCCAGCAAATATAACTTAACAAACATGTCAATAAGAGGAAAAAAAAACAAAGGAAACCAATAGGAGTTCTCACCCTGTTGGATAATTAGAATGGTTTTACGATTAGAGAAATAACACATTTCAAATGTTACAGAAAGCACCAACTTACACGATTTCTTTTATTTGAGCAGGGGGTGAGTGAGGAAGATGCCAAGGCTCACTAAAAGTGTTAGGGCCCATAAAATACATTCTGTGAACATGGCTCTGAGACTCCTCGGCTCTACTTGTTTCCAGAACCTGTTTTCATGAATACATAATAAAATGGCGTTTCAAAGAAGCAAATACAAACATGACTGCCCAAGGATGGTTATATGTTTCTAAAATTTGCCAAGTACCTCATTTAGTGACTCAAGAAATGGAAAAGAGTGATCAATTTGAGATCCATGCTGCGTTGGAGCAGGGCCAGGCAGCTCATCTGTGCCAACAAATTTCATTCTTGCAACACTCAATACGAAAGCTAATAGGATGAGGAGGCCAAAAAGTAGAAGACCGAAAAACCATGGTCCACCAAATGTATAGATCAACTCTTCTATAGTGGTATAACAGTGAGGCATATGGTATCTAGATGATGTGCATTTGTATGGACATGGCGTCACAGCAACCCCTCCTGTGTAAAAAACATTACAACGTTAGCTTAAGCCAAAAGGCAACATTGGCATTATGACTGAGAATACAAGGCTAAAAGTGAGCATGTAGAAAAGAAAGAATTTATGTACTACTCACCTCGAACACTTGTATAAACTGCACGTGGTGGAAGCTCATATGGAGGGCAAGGATGACAAAGTACCTCATTGGATCCACTGACATTTTTGTAAGTACCCAACGGACATTCCTGCATTATTTAGATAAATTACAGTCAATATGTAATTAAAGACAAGTCTTATCGGATCTCTAGGGTGTCCGCTTGTTTCCAACGACAGTATGCTTTCTAGCATTAAATTATAAACAGTTTTAAAGCTAGGTAGTCACAAAAATCAAAAGATTGAATTCATTGAAATGAAGCTTGGTACATCAAACTAAGGTTTTTCGACAAATTAGATATTATGAAAAAAGATCCAAGTGCCCAACAACTGAAGAAATGAAAAATGACTCTGTTGATCAATGCACAAGTACAAAACACATGTCCCAAAGCAGGCATTAAATCAGAAATAAGAAAAAAGACTTCACAGGCCGACAAGGCTATGCTTAGTCCATAATTGACCGGAACAACTTTTTAATAGCATATTCTTTTTTGAGCCATTAGAAGTGGAACACATTTTATATGATGAAACTCAAAGTGCTGAAGAAATAGTAAAAAAGGATGGTTACCTTACAAAACACACCAAATAATCCTTTTGGACATGCCTTTCCAGTAACAGACCCAGCTTCCCCAGGAAAGCCATGGCCATGGCCCAATCCTCCCCTGATGTTATAAAATAAAACCGTTTACCACACTATCTCAAAATTCAGATGAAAGAAGAAAGCTTCAATAAATTGAAAACCATTCAATAAAATATGACACTGGATTTTGGAAACAGATGCAGCAGTATTCCAGTCTCAGATCTTGGGCATGAAAATTAGGTTTTGTACATTCATAAGACCATAAACATGTGCCAATACATAGCAATCTACAATGTCTACCCCAATATAAACTGTGAAAACCATAGATTTGAGATTCCTTGCAAACACATGGTCCAACAATCTTTCTTTATTTGAAAATACAAAATAACAAATTAGCAACCTTCAAAATGAGAGACAACCACATGTTCATATTTGATTAATTATCTGTTTGTCTTTATAACAGTAGTGTTTTTCATTTGATAATTGGTTTACCACCCACCTTCATTCGAGAGAACAAAAATTGGGGAAAAAAGAAGAAGAAGTGGCCATTGACAACAGTACGATGGCCATGGATGTCCCACCAAATTTATGCTTGACATGATACTTGCAAGCTTAATTATATATTTTTGTAATTAAGACAGTAACCATGAAATAATGACCAAGGGTGATAGATGGAAGAAATCACTTCTAAAAAAGGCAATAGCAATTTCAAAACATATAAAATGAGAAGCAGCATGACAAAGAAATACAATGAAAGATAGAAGAAATCACTTCAATAAAAAAGGCACTTTCAAAATATATGAAATGGGAGGCAGCATAACAAAGAAATAAAAAAAACCCTATCCTCTCAATCAATTGAATGGAAGAAGAATGCTGGGTGATACCATCAAAATTGAATGCTAATAATGATAAAAAAAAGGTTCAAAGATTTGATAAAGACCTTGTACTTAGATTTCCTTTAACATTTGCAACAGGAAGGTACTCATCCCCAGTGGAGATATAAGCCCAATGGAAGTGAACCCGTCCACCACCACCACCTCCACCCCCATTTGGACTGCCATGTCCCCCAACACTAGAAATGATAGAATTGTCATTGAGAGACAATGTTTGCAGAAACAAAAGTATAGTTCCTCCAGATCCACCCCCAGTACCTCCAGAGCTATTTCTAGTTACGTCGCCAAGTTTTCCAACAAAATTTCCATTACTTTCACCATCAGTTGCTATAGAGCCATAAACAGACAAACTTGAAAGTGAATGCTCCATTGAACCCATCACTGCAATAACACAGAACAGTTACTTGAATATACATTTTTTCACAATAAACAACTAGTACATCTCATGACCCATGTCTAAAACATTATTTACACCATATGATAAAAGCATTACCTGATGCCACTACAAAAAATTGGAAAGTTATGAATACATAGGGCTGACATACTATAATTGAAGAGATTAGTTAACACCAAGCTTGTAAGACACCATGTGTTATATTGTAACATCCAGCATGAGGTAACAACAAGGGCCAAGCTCACACCTAGAGCTTTCACAATGTTGTAACAACAACTGCAATCAAGACAGGAGGCACAAAGACAGGCTAGAGTTTGGTTGCGCCAAACAAGAATAGCCAGACCAACACTCAGGGACTCCTGTGGCAGGAATGACTCAATGAGTTGAACAGGGACACGATAGCTAAAAGATTGGAGAGCTGACTAGAGAATTGGACATGTCATCCCGTCAGCAGTGGCAGACATTTGATCTGGATTGAATTACTCGTGGTCTACCCTTTTCTTCCTTTAAAGTTTAAAGTCATATACATCAACCCTCTTTTCCCCCCTTGTTTGTTCAAAGTACCTGAAGCAGTGGGGGAGGATACCATTGAAAAGATAGAGAGTATAACAACAAATTATTCTTGAGTAGTGAGAAGTCTCAGACATGGTTGCATTGATAAGGAGGAAAATGCATTAAGATTAAACAATAGGAGTACAATGAGTTAGCCTCAACCCAGGAGAGGGGCGGTTCAGATTTCAGAAGGACCAATAAAATGGCAATTGGCACAATCAAGTGGTGGAAAAGCTTCAATAGAAAGCCAGAATCTGATTTGGAAAGCATGCTCATGCTCTTAAATCTATACTGCCAATGATGGATACCAGTCAAAGGGTGTGTTATGCAATCTGTTTAGAGAGAGCACCACATCAGCAATTGCAGAGTTGTGATGGAGCTCAGATGACTCTCTTATTAGGAGGGTGTTAAGTCTTATGTTAAACCTTATAGGGTATTTGGATATCCATCTAAGGATTCATTTACATACTACCCTATATATGTATTCTTTGAGCCCTAATATGAAGTTAGTTGATTATTTTTTCCACTTGCACATGGTACCAGAGCACAAGGAGAAACCCTAGCCTCCCCACCACCCAACAGCCGTCCTCCGCCGCCGACCGCCGTCGCCAATCGTTCCACAGCCGGAAAGTCGTCGACACTCTGCAGGACGTCACTGCAGCCACTAGGTCGACATCTTCAGCCTCTGGTGCCTCCTCTTCTCCCTGCCGGAAGCTTGGGTCACGTCCAGCGGCCTCCCTCTTCACCGTCGGCTCCTCCAGCCAGCCTCCGATGGCCCCTACCTGCCTCCAATAACCCTGGTATGCCAATATTCACTGCCGACAGGCCCTTCTAAGGCCTGTCCGGTAGGTCTAGAGGGGTGCAGTCCCTCTTCTCTCCGTGACGACTCCTGCCGTTGCCCCCTTATGTATATCCATATGTAAACGGAATATAGAAGATCAGTTCTACCATCACCAGTGAGATTCGATGGCTTTACTATTGTTGGACGCTACGTATCTCTAACGTTTTCCTTGGTTTTTTGCTACTATTGCTTGTGTTTTGTATTCTCCGTCTGCATCTTGAGTATTGGGGACACCAGTTCGTATTTTTCAGCGTTATTTCAGATCTAATTCCTTCCTTTGCCATGGCTTCCCGCGAATCGCTTGTTAAGAATTTGAGCGGTACTTCAAAAAAGATGAATGGCAAGAATTATCTATTATGGTCACAGAGTTTTGAAATCTTTTTAACTGCACACCGCAAACTCAAGCATCTGACCCAGTCTCCTCCGGATGCAAAGGATAGCTTGTATGAAGATTGGTTTGCTGATGACTCAACCATTGTCTCCTGGATGGTGAATAGCATGGAACTCACAGTTGCCCGTAGTATTATGGTTCTTCGTCCAGCCAAGAAAATCTGGGACACCCTCAAACAGATGTATAATTATGAGAAGAATATTGCTCAGGTTTATGAAATATATGAGCGTATCTTTACCTTGAAGATGGGCGATAATTCAGTCCAAGATCACTTTGGAGCGCTTCGTGCACTTCTGGACGAACTTGAATTGTATCAACCACTTACCGCAGATATTACTACCATGCGTAGATACAGAGAGGAACTTACTGTAGCTGCCTATCTTTCTGGACTACATCTGGATATCTCTTCTCAGATACGAGGTCAGATTTTAGGGGTTGATTCTACTCCAAGTCTGGAAAGCACATTTGCTAGAGTCCTATGTGTCTCTACAGGTGGGTCTGCTACTACTGCCCCCACTAATGATCATTCTGCTATGGCTGCTCGTGGTCGCGATCGCAATTATGGTAGAGGAGGCCGAGGACAAGGTAATTCTAAAGGTCGAATCCCTTGTGAGCATTGTGGTCGCACCAACCACAGGTCAGACAGATGTTGGGAGAAGTTTGGTAAACCAGAGTGGACACAAGCTTCCACAGAGATGACTCAGACATCTACAGATACTCCTTCCACCAGTGCTCAGTCAGTGACCTTATCCCAAGAGGAGTATGCACAGTTCCTTCAGTACAGAGAGACTCAGTCTACACCTGTTGTTGCATCTCATGCCACTGCTTTCACCTCAGGTACTTCTGGTTCAGTTGCTTCTAGGGACAGTTCCTGGATCATTGATTTAAGAGCATCCCATCACATGACAGGTAGTTATGATCTTTATTCCCGCCTTTCTAAATTACCTGGCATTAGATCTGTTTCTATAGCTGATGGTCGGACCTGCAAGGTAATTAGGCAAGGTACTATTCGTGCTACGTCCAAATTAACCCTAGATAAAGTCCTTTTTGTACCAGAATTTCCTGTAAATCTTTTATCCATTAACTCTATTACCAAACAATTAAACTGCTGTGTGACCTTTTTCCCTTTTCACTGTACCTTTCAGGATTTACAGACAGGGAAGAGGATTGATTTGGGACGTGACAAAGGACAGAGTGTGTACCTGTTAGTTAAAGATGAGATACCTCGCGACATTGCTACTCTTGCTTCCACAGTTGATTCATCATTCACATGGCATTGTCGACTTGGCCATCCTGCTCATCAGAAACTTCAACAAGCTCTACCTTGGTTGTCTGTATTTTCTTTTCAGTGTGAGTCTTGTGAGTTAGGTAAGCATCATCGTGCTACCTTTAGAAGTCTACGTCTAGTTAGGAGTAAGCGTCCTTTTGATTTAGTCCACTGTGATGTTTGGAGTCTAGCCAGAACTTCTTCAGTGTCTGGCTACAGATATTATATTGTCTTTGTTGATGACTTTTCTTGTGTGTCTTGAGTGTATTTGTTGAAGGACAAAGTCGGTGTTTTTGACACAGTTAAGAAATATTTCATGGAAATAAAGAATCAATTTTTTATTTATCCCAAAGTCTTTCGCACTGACAATGCTTTAGAGTTTACTCAAACAAGTCTTCGACAATATTGTGAATCCTTGAGTGTGTTGCAGCAAACTTCTTGTCCTCATACATCCCAGCAAAATGGAGTGACAAAGCGTAAGCATCGACATATTCTTGATGTTGCTCGGCTTCTCATGCTTGAAATGCATGTTCCCAAGTATCTGTGGTCTGATGCTGTTCTCACTGCAGTGTACCTCATCAATCGCATGCCGTCCACACCACTTGGTGGGGATATTCCATTGCATAGACTTTATCCGAGGGTTGATCTCTTTCCTCTTACTCCTTGGATATTTGGATGTGTGGTTTTTGTTCAGGACTTAACTCCCAACATGGACAAACTTGTTCCAAGGTCTATTAGATGTGTATTTGTTGGTTATTCTCGTATTCAGCGTGGCTATCATTGTTATCTTCCTACCACCAGGAAATACATCATTTCTGCTGATGTCACCTTTTTCGAAGGTCAAAGATACTTTGATAACAATCTTCCTGTTTCTGATAGTGTTCCATTGCCTTCGGTGGTTGAGACTAGGGAGATGGATGTTACTGATGCTCCTATTGCAGGAGCCGAGGTATTTGGCACCTTACAGGTATATCGACGACGGTCACATCCTTCCAGTACCAATCTCTCTTCATCATCTGCAGATCTGCCACCCATTGACCTTAATTTGTCAATTGCCATCAGGAAAGGTACACGTACTTCATCTACTACACACCCTATCTCCCATTTTGTGAGTTATGAGCGACTTCATCCTTCCTTTTGTACATTTGCCTTGTCTATCTCTTCTAAGTCCATTCCCAGGAACTACCAGGAGGCAAGCCTAGTACCTCAGTGGAAAGCAGCTATGGATGATGAAATGAAGGCACTGAGATCCCAAGGGATGTGGACACTAGTATTTAGACCAAAGTAAACCAATGTTGTAACTTGCAGATGGGTGTTTGTTATAAAGTACAAAGCAGATGGTACGGTAGATCGCTACAAAGCCCGGTTGGTTGCCAAAGGGTTCACATAGGAATATGGCATTGATTATACTAAAACTTTCTCTCCTGTTGCCAGATTAAATTCCATCTGGGTCATTCTGTCAGTGGCTATAAATAACTCCTGAAATCTGTGCCAATTGGATGTAAAAAATGCATTTCTGTATGGTGATCTGTCTGAGCTGTATATATGGAACAACCTCCAGGGTATGTTACTCAGGGGGAGAATCAGATATGTCTGCTTAAAGCAATTTATGGGTTAAAACAGAGTCCACGAGCCTGATTTGAAAAGTTTAGCAGTATTGTATCTACTTGTGGCTTCCGTTGCTGTGTGGTAGATCACTCTGTATTCTACAGGGAAACAAAGGATGGTTGTGTCCTGTTGGCTGTCTATGTAGATGATATCTTGGTTACAGGGAGTGATACCACTGGTATTCAGGAGGCAAAAGATTATTTGCAGAAGTACTTTGTTACCAAAGACAAGGGCAGACCTAAGTATTTCTTAGGTATTGAATTTGCATTCGCTAGAGACAGGATGATTCTATCACAGAGAAAGTATGCTCTGGATCTCTTACAGGAGACTGGACTTTTGGGGTGCAAGCCTGAGACTACCTCAGTGGATCAAAGTCTGAATTTTTAGGATAGCTCTTCACTTCAATTAGAGGATGTTGGTAGATACAGGAGATTGGTAGGGAAGCTGATTTATCTTACTGTTACTCGGCCTGATATTGCCTACATTGTGGGGGTTCTTAGTCAGTTCATGCAGGGACCTCGAATGGTACACTGGCTAGGAGTCTTAAGGGTGCTGGACTACATCAAGAAGACTCCAGGCAAAGGTTTGATCTATAAAAAGAATGACCATCTGCAGATAGAAGCCTATTCAGACTCTAGTTATGCTGGGAATAGAGGAGATAGAAAGTCCACTTCTGAAAATTGCACATATGTTGGGGACAATCTTGTTACATGATGCAGCAAAAAACAGAATTTAGTCTCTCGCTCCAGCGCAGAAGCGGAGTATAGGTCCATGGCCCACACTACTTGCGAGATGATATGGCTTCGCTCATTTCTGACTGATTTGGGTTTTTCTACTCCTTCACCTATGTCCATATATTGTGACAATCAGGCGGCTATTTACATTGCTAATAATCCCATCTTTCATGAACGCACTAAACATATTAAGGTGGACTGTCACTTCGTTCGTGAGAAAGTGATGCAAGGAGTTGTGTCTACTCCTTATATCAAGTCATCGGATCAGTGTACTGATGTCTTCACTAAAGGACTTAGTATTGGGACTTATAGTTATTTTTATAACAAGCTGGGCATGATTGATATATATGTTCCAACTTGAGGGGGAGTGTTAAGTCTTATGTTAAACCTTATAGGGTATTTGGATATCCATCTAAGGATCCATTTACATACTACCCTATATATGTACTCTTTGAGCCCTAATATGAAGTTAGTTGATTGTTTTTCCCACTTGCACAGAGGGGAACTATCATAAGGCGCAAAGAAGGACCTGTATGGCCTTGGTACTTGAAAAAGTAAAACAAAAGCAACACACAGAACTGAAGGTAATGCTTGATGATGGCCAGTGTTTACATTATAATGAAGCCATTTTTACAGTCAAAGATCATGCTCTGAGCCTCTTTCCAATCACACAACTGTTGATTGCTTTAACTAAAAAACAGGTGAGTGTGATCCAACACCCCTCCCCCCCCCTCCCAAAACCCACTAGACAATGAAAAAACTTGGGATAATGTAGCCATGTAGATTGTTTTCCCCTTCCCCTTTTGCTTTGGCCTTAAGCTTTTAACCCTCACCGAATCTCTCAAACGTCCAACAATTGCTTCCACAAAATCAAGTGATCGTGCAAAACATAAAGTAAAGCAATCACATAACACAATCAATTAGGGAAATGAAAGTTTCTATAATAAAATTTCAAGGTTTCTAGCAGTCAGCAGAAAAAATGAGATTCCCCCAAAAAATGAAAAATAAAAACCAAATGCAACAAAAGAACTAAAGAATTCTTAACATGTCAAACAAAGCCGGAAAACAATAATAAAATAATGATACAATAGCTGGAAATGTGAATACCTTGAAAACAGAAAATAAACTGCATTGTAATTTGTTCTAGCTTGACAGTATATTTTACCTATAATACCCCCTCCAGCTGTTGAAGTACCAAAGCTATCATTTCCACTGCCACTGCCAAGCTCACAAGGTAAATAGGCATTACCATATGTAATACCACCATCAACTATAGTTCCATTGTAAGAACCATCTCCCCCTGTACCACCATGCCCCCCACCACCACCTAAACCATTATCCACAACCCTCCCTTGACCAATTCCTCCTTTGCAACCTGAAAGAAAAGAAAAATGATGTGAAAAAAATTACCCAAAAGAACTGAAACCGAGATTAAGGACACATTCTCAGCAGTGTACTAATGGTGAAAATGCGGAAACAAAGTTGAATGTGAACTTAAGAGAATTAGTGATATAAAATACCCAATCCTGATGCAGTGATTGTTCCAGTAGACTGAACAATAACAGATCTTGCCCTGTGGAAGTGAACTACATTTCCTTGAATGGTACCTTCAACAGCAATATCTTCAACACGACAAATCTGAAAAACATATAAAGAAAAGAATGAGAAGACTAACAGCAAGAGACACATTAAGGAAGAGTCTGGTTATGGATAAAATCTACCTAAGTTAACTAACACTTGAAAGAGAGAAACAACCTGGAGTGTAAAAGACAATGAAGAGTTCACATTGCAGTCTTCAGGGGGGTGAAGCAATTCCATTGGGCATTCCTCAGCATTGCAATTTAGTCTAGGTGCCCTACAGATAGAAACTCATCAAATACTGCTGCCTGATTGTACAGTAACAAGAGAAACGAAAGGATTAAAGGGTAAAAACAAATTCTTACTTTGAACTTACATGTCATCACCTGTTGCATTTTCAAGTGGACCACGCAGTACTGATCCAGGCCCAACCTAATAGAATATAAAAGGAAATACCAATGAAGGTTGATATCTGGATAATTCTCAAAAAGAAGATTATGTCACTATATATTATGTTGCATGCACTTAAAGATCACCAGTAAACAATTTTGCAGGGTAGCAGAAAATCATCAAATTTGCTCACTGAAATTCTACACCCAAAAAGGCTTGTGCATTGTAAAACAAAGATATAGTCAACAATTGTAGAAACCGGCTTCTAAATTCAGATCTTATGGTATTGTCAAATGTTAACATTAGTAACTCATTTTCATTAAAAAATCCAAATTTATACAGCAAGGCAATTTTGTTGCAGGAGCAACAGGAGAAAAAAAACCTAGTGTTCTTATCAAAGTTACTCAAGCTAAGAATGCAAAACAATATACCAGAAATGGCATGCATACTTACATGAACACTGTAAAACAGTGACAAAATTAGACGTTGTGCTTCAATCATATCTCCCGGACCAGATAAATTCAACAAACCTTGTCCATGGACACCCAGATTGGCATTCGAATGAATCACCGATGCACCCTGTTGTGGCATATAAAATTTGCTATTAACTTAATTTTGGAAAAACTAAGTTGCCTAAGTTGTTGGGAATGTGATACCTTGAGAACAATTAAATTACTAGCTTCAAGCAATGATGTAGCTACTATGGCATCTCCACCTCCATCTATTATCATTCTGGAGTTCCACATCAAGAGCATCTTTATAGACATTCTCAATGCCCCAAATACCTAAACTTAATTAAAATAATGCCAAGGCATCAGGTTACACTCATTAAGTGTAGATAGAGATAAGCCATATGTTTGAGAAAACACAAGGAAAGAATGTGCATAAACACTAAAAGGCATAAAAGAGTATTATTATGAGTCACAGGAAGAAAAGGAAGCATAATGGAGAATTATTCCAGTGATGTGGTTATACCCTGATTATAGAATCACTAACAAGAAGTTCTTCAGCCATTAGCTCAAACTCAGAGTAAGGATAGCGTGTTAGACCAAAACTTAAGATACCACCACCTGAGATGCTAAGTTGCCCTTGGACCTGCAAGAAATGATATGGCAAAATTGAACATAATGTTGTAACTTAATGATAGGACCCTGATAAGTGAAAAATTGTAATTTGATATATAGATCCAAAAAGAAGGTTTCCTAGAACTTTCAATATATAACTTCTATAGTACCTTCTTAAAATGCTTATATTCAGATAAACTTCAAAACTTAGTTTTCCTGAAATAGGAGACACAAACTTACTTACCTATAACATGCAAATGCTTTGGCTATAATTTTTTTCAAATAGAATGGAAGATATGGATTTTTCAAGAGCTATTAAAGATGCACCTGCATATAGAGCTGGTAATTATAAATTATGGTGTGATCAAAGGACTAGACCTAGATTACTGGTTCTCTTGAATTCCATCAGGAATGTTTTCAAAGCATCTGAGATGTTTCATTTTGGACACACATAGGTGATGAAAAGTATGCGTGGTTGTTCACAACATGCCACCATAACCCTGGCTAAATCTGGGTCAAGTTGGGTGCAAGTTTCACATTTTTTAATTTTCTAACATGGCAAGCTACAAGGTGATGACATTTAGTAATGGAAAACTCAACCGATTGATCATGTAGTAACTCACTAAACTTTAAATATCTTTTAGAGTCATAGGTTTACAACAGCACTTCAGACAAATAAGATAAACTGACCTGCACCCGACTCCACAGCAGAGGAACTACAACTTTGGCATTATTTTTCACAAACACATTTGTCCAAAGGGGTTTGTTAGGGAACTCCATTAGAAGTGTATCTGTCTCAGTTGGCAAGTTGTAATTATTAACAGTGAGACTTTGCGGAGTCGTATCATATAGAGTTCCAGCAGCACCACTGTTTTTTGGGCACGAAGAGCTCCTACCTCCTGTAACAACAATAGATGTCATCAATCCAAAAAGAAAAAATAAGATAACAAATTTCGAATAAGACAAATACAAAACATGAAGAATCAAGATCAATGTAAGTTCAAGTAATTGACAGGGGAAAGATTAGCTATAAAGATAAAACATAATCTTACCATGAACACAGATTTTCTGCTCATCATGTCTGCTGAAAACTTTAATTGAAACTCTTCCACCACCTCCAGCAGCTACGCCATTGCCACCTGAGGCACTTATCTTCCCATTCCCCTTCCTGAACTCCGCAAAATAAGGTAAGCACAGGGTGCACCATTTAATATTATATGTGTATAGACTTTGATAAAAACCTTCGCTTAATATACCGTCAAGACAAGTTATTCAAATTGGTTTTTTTTTCTTTCAAATTACTAGTTCACCAAGGTTTTGGTCCTTCAGCTTGTGATGTTATACCTTCAATCCTCTTAGAATTACACCTGTTGTATTCTCCAGAATTAAGCTTTTGCTGTTTGGTAGAACTAAGAATCCCCACAAGAAACATTTTGCAGAAAACATGTTCAAATTATTGAGGAGAATTTGTGGGACAAGAAAAGGAAATTTAAAATCAGCACTCATCGTCACAGGCATGGTGAATGACGCACAAATTTATATGATTCACCTATCATACCATACAACGATAGAAGACTAGAAGAGGAAAGTGTGAAAACAAAAGGCTTTTAATAAAGTTTAAGATACTCCATCAAGTGTAAGAGAAATGATACTATTAGTATATTCAACCAGAACACTTGTTTACCAACTACACAACTAACAGTTTTGATGGATGAGTAACAGCTAGTATGTTTCCTTCTAGTTTTATGTACTAATCGTGAGTGGGTGTATTCCTCTGTTCGTATTTGGAATTCGCACTTTCCTCAGTTTCTTATTAAGATTTTAGAAGGATAAGACAACAAGCTGCATAAGGTTAACGTAAAAACCATCTTACATCTTATTAGCCGTGAGATAGATGCTACCGCCAGACCCTCCGCCACCATACAAGCCTCCGTTGCCACCATCAGCACAAATAGTACCAGGAAGCTCCAGCGTATCCGTCGCATTAATCAGAATCCTCCCACCACCACCTCCACCATAATCATTCTCCCTACTCGTCGAGCCTCCTTTGCTGCCGTAACTAAAGGGAAACATCAACCACGACCACCCATACGCATCGCCACCCCACGAATCATCCGGCGTCTGCCCCTCCTTCCTGTAGCAACTCGCCCCCCTACCCCCGTATCCGCCCCCATCCCCATGAGTCCCATGCGGAACCCCACTCGTCTGCGCCGGCGGATCCCCACCCAACGCCGTGGCATTCACCAGCGCCCCCTCCGCGACACTCACATTCTTCGCCACCAAATACACGCTCCCAGCGACGACGACCGAATCGTTCAAGAGCCGTATCTCCCCGGACAAGTTGAAAATCAATGAACATCCGGCCACGGGACAACTCAATACGATTCCCTTGAGAATCTCGAAACTCCCGTTCCCCTTCACGTACATGTCCCCACTCAGCTCCAGGCTCGACCTCAGCTGGCATAGCGTCTCAAACGACCCGATCCCGTCCAGATCCTCCTCGCACGACGACGCCGGGGGGTTGGGCGGCAACGGGGGCGGAGGGGACGGCGGCGAGTAGTCCGTCCGGAAGAGGTTGTCGTTGTCGTGGCTCACGATCGAGTACGCCTCCGACGGCCCATCCTCGACGATCACCTCTTCGGAAGAGACGAAGGTGAAGAAGAAGAAGAAGAAGCCCGACCTAGGGTTAGGGTTTGTGCACGGCGAGAGGACCAGGATTGCTAGGATGAGGAGAGATCGGAGTCGAGACGATGATGGTGCCATCTCGAGGAGGAATTCATCAGATCGAGCAGAAGACCAGGGAAAGAGGATCGATGGGGGAGGAGAAGAGGAAGAGCACTCCTTTCTTCTTCTTCCTTCCTCTTCTCCTTCTATTTTCTTCTTTGCTTTATCTCCTTCTTCCTTTTTTCCTTTCCCCTGCTTCACCTTCTTCTTCCTCGTCTTTTTTTTACTTCTGGGGCTTGGGGCGCCACGTGGTGGGTAACGGAAGAGGAATAGCGGGATGAGAGGCGGTACGTGGACGAGGGACGGGTGGGTGTGGTGGGTTGCTTGGTCTGAGTGACTTGTGGTTGGGTTTGGAACGTAAGATGGGTCTAGAGAGGTGAGGCGAGGGAGTTAGGGAGGGATTTTGACAGCTGCTTTTTTCTGTGTGGGGTAATTCTTAAAAGTATTAATGATTTTAGTAGATATCAAAAATTTTAAAAAACTTTAATTCTAATATATATATGATAAAATTTGTAATTAGAGTAATTTTTAAATAATATCTTTAATTATATCTTATTTTTACTTTAATATCCTCAACTATAAAACTATTCACTTTGTTATCTACAACTATTATTCTTAGTCATTATGGTACTTCTACTATAAAATGTTGTTTCATAAAAAGAAATTAGATAAAAATATCCTTAATATAGAAATATAAGCCTTCTCTCTCTCTCATTAATAAGAATTATTTAAAACGAGTTGAGTTTAATTATTTACTAATTAATTAACGAGTTGAATGAGAAGTGCTTGTTATTCATCAACTTGCCATGCTTTGACAATAATAATCCACTACATGGTAGAAATGCACTCTATCTCGATCTTGATCCTTGCTTCCAATGGTTGTGTTGTAACCTGATAAGTTGATCTTGCTGGAGTAGGTGATGAAAAGTATTTGGAGTAAATCTCATTAACTTTCTTCAAGTCCTTCAGATTTGCTATTTTAACAATTGAAGAATAGCCAACACCACTAGCTTTAAGTATTTCACCATATTCTTCAAAATTTACCCAATTTGCTCCTTTATATCATTTGAGATTAATTTCCATGTAACCTTAGGAACAATGCCTAAAACTCTAGAAACAAAAAGAAGATTGTTGGCTTTGATAGCTTGAGAATTTGACCCCAGAGCTATAGGTGCCTTGTAACGTCCTACATTTTCCACAATAATTTAAAGTAAATTAAATTACGAGAAAATTAAAGTCAAACAGAAAATACCTAACTACTAGGAACCTGTGTGTGCAGCTAAGAGACTCCATACTATATACATTATGTTAATCCTCTACATGCCTGCACTTGCAAACCAAAAACACGAGGAAAATGCATGAGTGACAAAAGTCAACCAGTACGCACCTCAAAGGAAAACGACAGGAAAACGAAATCATAATTAATTTTTCCTTTTAAATTCATTTCGCAAACCATTTCTCAAAAACTCACAAATGAGGCCCACACCGGCCAAAACCACAATCAGAGCTCTACTAGCTCAAAATCACAAGCAAAGGCACTCTGTGACTATGTCGGTGGAACCCTGCACGGCTCTCCTTACGATGCGTGGAAGCACACGAGGAGTCTCGATACGGTCACAGCGAAGATGGTGAATCCCGAGAAGAAAACTAGACTCGGAAACACAAGGAAAGATAAGAAAGGATAAGAAAAAGAGTCGTCACCTAGTCTTTTAATGGAAAGACAAGGAAAATCAAACACAAAGGAAAACCAAGAAGAAATCAAGGTGAAGAAAACATGTATGCTCCGTACCTAATGGATGTAGTGCACAAATCAATGTGGGCCAAAGAAAGGGTAAGGATTCTTGTTACGCATGGGGAAGGGGTTAGGCACCCTCATGCGCTCGAGGAACTTGATCTTTCTAGGTTTCTTACTTGTTAAATGGTCTATTGGATGTGTGCTTCCCTATTCTGAATGCGTATGTTAAAGATGATTGGAAAACATGCCAAATCAAAGAGAAGAAAAGAATAAAAGGAAAAAAAAGATAATCCGAGGGACAAATGTAGGCATTGAAAATGCCGCTTTACTGTACGTCCGTAGGCGATGAGGAAAATCGTGAAAATCGAGAAACTTTCGGAAAGCGTTACGCAAATCAGTAGAAACTCGAAGAAATCCAAGAAAATCAAATTGGGGAAAATAATCCTCATTCAGGACAATGTCGGTATTATTAAGCCTGTTAATGTATGCCCTCAGGCGATGGAAAGTCAAATCAAATAAAAAAAAGCAAAAGTCAGAAGAAATCCGGAAAACAATGGGAAAAACATGTTTGAAATGAGTTAAAAAGGAGTGCATGATGAAAGGAAGAAGGCACAAGAAAATATGCATGAAAAAGTATAACAAAATGTACAAAATGCAAGTAAGAGTGTAAAAATGTAAATTCTAGGGGCTTTTGTGCAAAATTCCCAAATTCTGAATGAAAATCAAAATTTTGAGGCTAAATCATCAAAAATACATAGAAAAACACATTTTATGTAATTTTGAAGAAATCTGGGGTCAAATGTGCAAAACTGTGCATTTTTTGTCAAATTGAAGATTCTTAGGGGTTAAAATGCAATTTTGCCATTAAAACATATATTTAATGCAATTCTGTGGAAATCCAGGGTAAAATATGCAAGAAAAAGAGTTCATGTTTGAAAACAAAAAGTTTTAGGAACTGACATGTAAATTTACCCTAGAAAACATGCATTCAGTGAGAAATCAGTGAAATTCATAGGCTAAAATGCAATTTAAGTCACATTTGAGCAAATATTTAAATTCTCAGGGTTTAACTTGCAATTTTGATAGAGAAATATGCTTTCAGAAGTATTTCAGTAAAGTTCAGGGTTTATTATGCAAAAATGCTGAATTTAAAATGTAAGAAAAGCTAACCATGGGGTTTTTGTCTAACTTTTAAGCTTGGAAAACATTTTCTAGAATTTACAGGGGTCACATTGCAATATTTTTAAATCAAACTTTATTCAAATGATTTAAAAAACATTACAAGGACCTAATCGCAAGAAAAAGGACCTATTGGTAAGAAAATAAGGACCTAAATGTCAGAAAACAAAAATTTCAGAAGTTATTTAAAAGAAAACTTATTTTTTCATTTTCCTTTTTAAAGAAAAGAAATCGACTGCCGTCGGTGACGGAACTCTACCGTCGATGACCGCCGGGGATGCTCCTCCGGAGCATCCCAAAGCTTGATCGAAGATCAGAAAACATGATGAGCAAGAGGAGAGGAGAAGAAGAAGATCTAGCGGTCTGGATCGCGGTCTCGATGGCCGGAATGGGCCTCCGACCTCCCTCGTCGTTGGGACAGCTCCAGTGACGGCGCCGGAGAAGAAGGAGGTGCTGGACGGCTGCGGTGCGACGCTCAAGGCTGTTGGAAGCTTGGAGGCGACGAGTGGAGTATTTCCCCTCTTCCAGAAGCAAGAATGGGGCACTCCCCTCATCCTCGGACCTCGCTCGCCGTCGAGGCGATCCAACTCGGGCGAGCTCGACTGTGGTGGCTATCCAAGGCTTTAAGGTTGGCTCCGATGGCTCTGGAGTGCTGGAAGCACGTCATGGAGTGTTTCTGGATGCACGGAGAGGCACGGTGGAGCTAGAGGCGTGCGTCCCATCGTTGTTATCAGTCTTCTTCCTCGGCGACGGTGAGACGTCGCGATTCCGACGAGCTTCCACTAGGGGCTTCCACAACGACTGAAGCGGGGTTTCGACGAGTGGAGAAGCAAGAGGAAGTCCGTGGGAGGAAGATCAAGCACTGTGAGGCACGAATCAAGCTCTGGAGTCGTGCCCCCACCTAAGCCGCCGGAAAACGATTTCGGTGAGGCCTGAAACCACGATTCCAGCCAGGGAAGACCTCTGGCTATACTAGAATCGAAAGGGGAAGGAAAAGGGAGATCCAGGAAGCTAAAATGTAGAGAAATTGAGGCTTGTGGGGGGCATACCTGGACTGGCAGTGGAGTTGACCGTCGGAGCTCACCGAAGATTGCTGGAAACTCTGATTTCTCTCCTTCATGAGCTTCCTCCTTGCTCTAGGATCACTCTGGTTGCTTTGATTGGGAGAAAAAGCTTTGGGAAGCTCTTCTCTCAAATTTTCCCTAAATCTCCCCTTCTCACTTGCAAATGGGACTATTTATAGGCTTCCAAATGGCTTGGTTGGTCGTTATGGTTAGAGTGGGAGGTGGTTAAGGTGGTTAGATTGAAGTGGGAAGTGGTTAAGGTGGTTGGAGTGAAGTGGGAAGTGGTTAAGGTTGTTGGGGTTTGACATTAGGGTTTGGGGTTTGACTTAGGGTTTGACCTAGATTTTAGGGTTTGGATTAGGGTTTTGAATTTAGTTTGGGTCTTAACTTAGGGTTTAAGGTTTGGATTAGGGTTTCGAATTTAGTTTATGTCTTAACCTAGTGTTTAAGGTTTGGATTAGGGTTTAACCTAAGTTTTAGAGTTTTTCTAGGGTTTTTAGGATTTTTTTAGAGTCCTATTAAGGTTTGGTTCATTTGCAAGCGTATGGAGGTGTCTACACCCTCAATGGCAAAAATCACACATAGTGAGTCGAGAAGCCCGACGCTAGGCAACCAAACTCTGGCCACAAGGAGACCACCAAAAAGTAACCAACGACGTCTGCACTTCCACAACTTGCCACTCTATGCAGAAGCCGCATTGTCCTGCAATTCTCCCACTTGGAGAATCCTCACAAAGCCAACCCTTCTTTGAGAAGGTTGTCTTGTCTCTTAGGACGCTACCAGCTACGAGGCATGTGTCCCACCTACACTGACCACCACAGGGTATGCCTCCTCACGGCGTCCTCCACACACGATGCTCAAAAGGGAGTATCATATCTCCACACCAGACAACGCCCGAGCCTCAATGCTCATAGCGATAGCAGGAGTATCATATCTCCCTGTCATGTCACAAGATACCTCAACTAGCGGACCACAACCCTAGTCTCGAGACGACAGTCAAGAAGTCTCATACCTATAGGACCCAACGTCCATCAGCCTCAGGTATCTCGATCCCCTAGCTCAACCAAGGAGTCACGCCCAACCACCCAAGAATGTCATCACATTCCCTGGTCCCGACGACATGGTCCCACACTGTCTCAGTTCACACACAGAAAAATAGGAAAACCATTTTCCAAATTTGCCAACTCATCTCTTTGAAATCATTTTCAAAACTATTTTCATATATTTGAAAATTCTTCCAAAACCTCGGCAAAACAGCGCATCAGGTGTCTTGAGGGACCACCACTGACGGCCCGTAATCCCATCTCAATGGGACAATACAAACTAATCCAGAAAACCCTCTGAAATCAGACTTTTATAAACATATTTGGGCCCTGATTTGGCATGCCGAAAATTGGATTCGGTATGCCAAAAACTGGATTCGGTATGCTGAAAACCTCTGTTTCGGTAGACTGATTTAGTCGATCGACCGAATCGGTCAACGATCAACACTTAGGCCAAAATCGGTATACTGAAAGTGGTTTGGTCGACCGTCAAAAATTGGATGACCAAATTTCAACCAGAGAACCAAAACTGATAGAAAAACGGCATACTAAAATGGTTTGGTATGTCGAATTCTGTGAAAAATAGAAAACGGCCCAAACCCTACATTTCAAAATCGCTCAAAATGGGAGCTCCTCTTGGACCTCCCAAACAACCACCAAAAATCTTGCATAAAACATAAGATGTAGACCCTCGAGCCTACTCCTAAAACCCAATAGATAAAACCAAAATCCATTCACCATGCATCAAGATATAAAATCGCAAAGGCATAAGGGTCAAAACGACCCAAAACGCAATCACCGACATAAATGCCCATAAATCCACCATAAATTCTCATAAAATCTTAATAACTTCTAAAACATTAAATTTAGCCTAGATTACATGCATCCTAGGCATTTCTACCATTTTACATGCTCTCTATTACAGGGGTTGGAGATGCATACCTGTAATACACGTTCCGACGACACTCCGGACAACTCCGGCGACTACAGCCCTCGCCGGAGCTCACATGATGACAGGGGCACACCACTTGAGCTCCACATGTTGTCACAAGCCACCGCACGCCTCTGTCGACCCACGAGCACACCGAACAAAGGAGGGGGAACGTAGGGAGGAGAGAAATAGGGGAGGGGGAGAGGGAGAGGGAGAGACGAGAAAGAGGTGGAGTGAGTAGAGGGAGAGGACGAGTGGAGGGGAAGGAAAGGAAGGAAGGCGTGCACAGGACGGAGAGGAAAAAAGCGCGGAGAAGAAGAAGAGGAGGTGCGAAGGAAGAGTCGTTGGTCGAGCATATAAATATGCGCCCCAAGGTGGTAGTTGCATGCATGCATGCACAGTGCAACCACCAGTCTCCCGCATGAGCTAACAACTGCACTGAACTCTCCCACCAATCGACCTACAATGTGGGCCCCACACCCAGGTCTACACAAGCACAATGCCAACCACTTACAGGGACACGCAGACAGAAGCCAGCTCATGAGGCCCAAGCCCAAAAGCACAAATCCACATAACGGACCTCGGAACAGTAACACCCGTCCAGGAATAAAATTCATAAAAATGTAAATAATTACAAAATGAATTTTACGGGTGTTACATCTAACCACCTTAAAAGAAGATTTCGCCTTCGAAATCACTAAACGAAAAGATACGGGTACTAGGCTAGGATGACTTCCTCACGTTCCCACATGGCCTCTTCAGCTCCATGATGCCGCCACCACACCAAAACTAGCGGAATCATCTTGTTCCGCAGCACCTGCTCTTTGCGGTCAACAATCTGGATGGCATCCTCAATAAAGGACAGATCTTCTTGGAGCCTTTTTGGCTGAGCTGGAATCACATGAGATGCGTCAGCCAGGCGCTTCCTCAGCATGGAGACATGGAACACGCCGTGCACGTACGACATCTCTGGTGGTAAATCCAACCGATAAGCGACCTCACCGATCCTTTGGGTGATCTGGTACGAGTCAATATAGCAATGACTCAGCTTGCCACGTTTCTTGAACCTCATGACATCCTTGGTCGGCGACATCTTCAGGAATACATAATCTCCCACCAGAAATTCCAGCGGTCTCCGTCTCCTATCGACGTAGCTCTTCTGCCGACTCTGTGCAGCCAACAGCCTGCTACGGATCAAATCCACCTTGTCTGCATACAACTGCACAAACTCAGGACCAATCAACTGATGCTCGCCCACCTCGCTCTAGCAAACTGGCGATCTGCATCGCCTACCATACAAAGCTTCGTACGGTGCCATCTTGATGCTCAAGTGATAACTATTATTGTAGGCGAACTCAATCAATGACAGATGGTCCTCCCAACTCCCTTGAAAGTCTAAGGCACATGCTCTAAGCATATCCTCCAGCGTCTGGATAGTCCTCTCTGTCTAACCATCCGACTGAGAATGAAATGCTATGCTATAGTTGAACACGGTGCCAAAGGCCTCTTGCAGAGTCCTCCAAAACCTTGAAGTGAACCTTGTGTCTCCGTCCAACATGATGGACACTGGAACACCATGCAACCTAACCACCTCAGAGACATACAACTCCGCCAGGCGGTGCATCGGAAGCTTCACCAGAATGGCCAAGAAGTGAGCAGACTTGGTCAGCTGGTCCATGATCACCCACACGGTGTCGTTCTTCCTCTGAGTCCCCGTTAAACTGGTAACGAAGTCCATCGAGATGTGCTCCTACTTCCACACAAGAATATCCAACGGTTGCAAGGTCCCTTCAGGTCTTTAGTGCTCTGCCTTGACCAAGTGGCAGGTGGTACACCTTGCCACGTGGTCAGCAACGTCTCTCTTCATGCCATCCTACCAAAAGTTTCGCTTCAAGTCTCAGTACATCTTCGTACTCCCAGGGTGAATAGTGTACCTAGACTGATGCACTTCATCCAGCAACCTCTACCTGGCCTCTTTATGCTGGGGCACATACAGACGTATATCATACCTCAACTCTCCATATGCCTTAATAGAGAAATGAGGCTCTCCATCAGCCTTCAGTTTCTCAAATACAGCTTGAATAGACAGATACAGTTGCTGACAGGCGACGATAAATTCTAGTAGCTTAGGGCCAATAGACAGGTTGGCCACCCAGGCACCAACCGTTCCCCGAGCTTGCCGTTTCGGCTTGCAGCTCACCAGATCCTCCAACATGGTTCACTCCTTGACCATGAAGCTCGTCATCACGTGCGTACGCCGACTCAAAGCATCGGCGACCATGTTGGCCTTGCTAGGATTTTAGGACAGGCAAAAATCATAGTCCTTCAAATACTCCACCTAATGACGCTGCCTCAGGTTGAGGTCTCTCTGCGTGAAGATATACTTCAAGCTCTGATGATCGGTGAAGACCTCAAACTGCTCCTCATAGGGATAGTGTCGCCAGAGTTTGAGAGCGAACACTATGGCAACTATGGCAGCCATCTCCAAATCATGGGTCAGGTAGTTCTTCTCATGATTCTTTAGTTGGTGCGAAGCATACGTGATAACATTGTCATGTTGCATTAGAACACACCCTAACCCAACACCACTGGCATCACTATACATAATGAAGCCGGCACTCCCAAAAGGCAAATTCAACACAAAGGTAGAAAGTAGGCAAGACTTCAACTTTTGGTAACTCGCCTCACAATTCTGGTCCCAGCAAAAAGGAACTCCCTTCTTGGTCAACTTTGTCAAAGGCACGACTTTGGTAGAGAAATCCCTGATAAACCTCCTATAATAGCCCGTCAGACCCAAGAAACTCCTTATCTCCGACACAGTCTTGGGTCTCTCCCAACTGCTCACCGCCTCGACCTTGGCAGGATCCACGTTGTTGCCTTCTCCAGAGATCAAATGGCCAAGGAACATGACTTCACTTAGCCAGAATTCACAATTGGAGAATTTAGCATACAACTGATGACACCTCAGAGTATCCAAAATCGCCCTCAGGTGTAAGGTGTGAGTCTCAATATTAGGGGAGTAAACTAGCATGTCATCAACAAAAAACACAACAAACTGGTCCAGAAAAGGGCTGAAAATCCTGCTCATCAGATCCATAAACGCAGTCGGTGCGTTGGTCAAGCCGAAAGGCATGACTGTGAACTCGTAATGCCCGTACAGCGTATGAAAAGCACTCTTCTGAATATCTGAGTCTCGTATCCTCAACTGGTGATACCCTGACCTCAGATCAATCTTCGAGAACACAGATGCAGACTGCAACTGGTTGAACAGGTCATAAATGTAAGAAATATCTTGTTTATTTTGATGATTACACCTAGATATATTTTCATAGAAATAAAAGGCTGAAGGATTTATATGTTGTAAATCTATGTACTCAGAAAAAGGATTGAAGAATGTAATTAATTTATGTAAGGTTTATTTTGTAAAAAGTCAAATATTTATAGAGTTTCATGAAGTATCAAAATCGGCATACCGAAGGGAAATTCGGCATACCGATTCAGGAGAAAACAGCATATCGAAGGAGAAAATGGCATACCAAGTCAGGAAAAAACGGTATACCTATCGACATTCCGAATTCAAAGAAGAAGAATCCAAATCGGCATACCGAGGAAAATCGGCATACCGAAGTAGGAGAAAACGGCACTAGCATCGGAATTCCGGAAAAACTGAGGAGATAAAGATGAAGACAGAAACGGCATACCGTTTCAGGAAAAATCGGTATACAGAAATAATTTCGGCATACCGAATTGCCCGTCAAGTGCAGACTGAAGATCAAAATGGCATACCGGAGGTCAAAACGGTATACCGAAAGACTAGCCGTTTGTGACCGTTTTCTAGTCGTTAGACACATCTTTCGATGGTCTTATGGTTATAAATAAGACTCGATTAAGTCTCGATAATGACACACCTCTACATACTTGTAATTCTATATTGTTTCTGTCATTGATTCTCCTCACGAGCGATATTGTAAAACTATTGTTGTAATCGAGCTTTGTGAGAGGGAAGTCTCAAACTTGTAAAGCATCAGGGAAAGGCTCTAGCTTCTCGGGGATAGAGAAGTGGGAGGAGCAAGAGAGGAGTTGGTGGGACAACCAACAAGTAAGTTCTTTATTGTTTTAAGAATAAGGGAAAAATCTCAAGAGGATCTTGAGGAGTGGAGTAGGCTGAGTTTCCGAACCACTATAAATCGCTTGTGTTTTCAATTTCTCTCATCCCTATCTTGTGCATTTATTTTCTGTGCCATCAAGTGTATATGATAAGTACTAGTTGATTAATCACATTGCTTGTCATTTCTAATAATTGTTAAAATTGGGCAAAGTAACATTAAAAAGTAAGATTCTCTATTCACCCCCTTTAGAGAAGCCTTTCGATCCTACAATAAATGCGGGGCAAGGAATACTTGTTCTTCACTATGATTTGGTTCAGCATCCGATAATTTATACACAGTTGGAGCAAACCATCCTTCTTGCGGACGAACATGACTGGCGCTCCCCACGGAGACACATTTGGCCTAATAAATCCCTTGTCCAGCAACTCCTGCAATTGAGTCTTCAACTCTCACAATTCTATTGTTGCCATGCGATAGGGAGGCTTCAACACAGCACCGAACCGGGGATCAGATTGATCGAGAACTCTACTTCCCTGTGAAATGGCATACCAGGCATATCGTTAGGGATAACCTTGGGATATTCACACACCACAGAGTTGTTGTGAGCACCAAACTCAGGAGAAGTAGAGGTAACTATACTAGCTAGATACCTCATGCAACCCCTAACTAAAGACTTATAGGCCTTCATAGCTGAGATGACCAACTTAGGCTCACCTTGACACCTACCTTGCACAAAAAAAGACCCATCCTCAAGAAACTCGAAATAAACTCTCCTTCGAGCACAGTCGATCAAAGCGAACTGCTACGCCAACCAATCCATGCCGAGTATCACATCATACTCCTACATGTCCATCACGATCAGGCTAGCGTCGAATTCTCTACCATTCAATGTCAAATCGACAGACTACAGATACCTCTATACCAAACTGTGCTTCCCCAACGGCGTTACCAAGCTGAGATGAAAGGCCAATCTAGCTAGTCTCTCTCTCAACTCCGCTGAGAAAGACTCAGAGATAAAGGAAAAGGAACACCCTGAGTCAAACTACACTTTGGCCATCCGACCAGCCACAATAAAAGAACATGATGACCAAACAAAGCAACACCACACATCCATACAAGCAGACAGATGTCTAGATTACAAGGAGATTACAACAAATCTCAGAGGGTTACAAAACTAACTAATGATCCTTACCCTTAACTACATCTCCCGAAGACCCAGCGCTTGGAGCTGTAATGGTGAATACTCGTCCTCTAGTAGGCTGTTGTGGCATGCTTCCTGCCTTCTTAGGCGATTTCGAACAAGATCTTTGAACGTGTCCCGCCTTCCTACAATTATAGCACACCACTAGCGCTGAGATTTGCCTAGGTTAAGGACAATACGTAGCGATGTGGCCCACCTGACCACAGTTAAAGCATTGGTTCCCATCGGGAGCACTGGACCATGTCTGACTGAGGCCAGCTCCGCTACTCCCAACAAAACTCCACCGGTCGGCAAAGGAAACATTGGACCTTACCTTCTGCTTCTTCTCAGGGCTACTTGAACTACTGGCACTTAGAGGACCGGAGAAGGAGAACTGGGAAGTAAAAGAAGACTTACCCTTCCCTTTGGGACGACTCTCCCGAAACTTCTGATGCTCCGCCTCGAAACAATAAGCCATCCCAACCAAGTCTTCTATAGTCTGGCACCGACAACCCATCACCTTCACCCATAGTCCTAGGTTCAAGTCGTTAAGAAACCTCTACGCCTGCTCCTTCTCAGACTCATAGGCAGGAGCAAAACGTTCTAGCCGAGCGAACTCAGTCTCATACTCGAGCATCGACATCGTGCCCTGCTCCAAACTCCGGAAATCTCAGCGAAGCTGCTTCTTCACGTGAACGGGAAAATACTTGTCATAGAAGGCCGCCATGAAATCCTTCCATTGGATGCTAACAGTGACTGAGTCCGGGAACTTCAGCCGCCTCACAGACTTCCACCACCTATCTGCCTTATCATCCAGTAGATAAGTTGCCAACCGAACCCAATGTTCCTTTAGACACGCCAAGCTCTTCAACATTTTCACCATCTTTTGCAACCAGGCCTCACTCTCCTCAACACTGACCTTGCCCATGAACGACGGTGGACGAAGCTTCGTGAACTAGTTCAGCCACGGGTCACCTGATAGCTTACAAGCACCACTCTTGCGAACGCGTGAGAGATCTCGTGTGTCAAACTCCTCAGTTCTGCACAAACCTCCTTCCATCCGCCTATGTCCACTCGGAGCTCGGTCTCCTCGACAGGGGCCTTGCCCTTACGACCACGAGAAGGTATCCTATCGGAGAAAAGCAAAGTACTTGAACTACAAACAAAACAACTACTAGAAAACCATGAAAAGATTAGGTGCAGACTCTACCAAGCATGCAAAACCTATGGAGTTTCTAGACTGGACACCCAAGATGTAGTGCAATCTAGTGAACCTGAAGCTCTGATACCAAACTGTAACGCCCCACATTTTCCACAATAATTTAAAATAAATTAAATTACAGGCAAATTAAAGCCAAACAGAGAATACCTAACTACCAAGAACCTATGTGTGCGGCTAGGAGACTCCAGACTATATGCACTACGCTAATCCTCTGCATGTCTACACCTGTAAACCAAAAACACAAGGAAAACGCATGAGTGACAAAAGTCACCCAATACTCACCCCAAAGCGTAAACACTTCGATTTTGCAGTAACTTGGCAGCAGGCTCCTCAGGAAAGATGCTCTGATTGTGACCACCAAACCTGAACCCTAACTCCACCAAAACCCTAAACCCACAAGCCCACTCAAGCCCACACAAGCCCATTCTGATCCAATCCAAGCAAAACAAAAAGGGAATCTTTAATAAAATCCAAATTAAAATGAAACTCACCTAAAATGTTAAAACTTAAGATAATTAAGTTAAACATTTAATCAAAACCAAAATCAAGTAAAATCCATTTAAAATATTAAAATTCAAATTAATTAAGTAAAAACCCTAATCAAAACTAAAATCCATTTAAAATGTTAAAAATCCAAACAAATTAAGTAAAAACTCTAATTAAAACTAAAAACAAGCGAAATACATGTGAACCATTCAAAATCCAAATTAATAAAGTGAAAACCCTAATTAAAAAATCAAAATCAAGTAAAATACTTGTAAGCCATTTAAAACTCAAATTAAAACCCTAATCAAGCAAAACTCAATAAAATCCCTTAAAATGAAATCTAATTAAATAAAAGCCCTAATCCAAACAAAATCAAATAAAAAAACCCAATTAAATCAAAATTTAAACTAAGTCCCTAATTAAATCAAGTAAAAACCAAATAAATCTAAAAGCAATCAAATCTAAAACTCAAACACAAAACCTTAACCCATTTAAATCCAGGAAAATCCTAAATATATTAAAACCCAAAACCCAAATCCAAAACCCTAATTAAAATCCAAAAAACCCTAATTAAATCCCTAAACCTTAATAATAAACCTTAAAATCCTAATCAAAATCATTTAATTAAACTCAGTAAAGCCCTAAATTCTAATTAAAATCACAAAAACCCTAAAATAATCAAACTTAAAACTAAAACTCAAAACCCTAATTAAAATCCAAATGCCCTAATTAAAATCACTAAATCAAGCCTAAAACTAAAACCTAAAACCAAGTTAAAATCACAAAATAAAAACCTTAATTTAAATCACAAAACCTTAAAACTAAAAACCCAAAAAATAAAAACCTAAAAACCCAAAAATCTCAAATCCACTTACGCAGGCCCAAGCCCACCAAGCCCAATACTATTTCATTCATCTATTATTAATCAACAGCTTAGGGAAAATGAAAAATAATTCTACCCACTTCACCGACGACGACCATCAGCGATATCCCGCAAACTTCGGCACCATCTCCGCCGACATCTCGAGAACTCCGAAGCGAATCCCCTCATCCCGTGATCCCCGACCAACCTCCTCTAGCTTACGCTCGATCCAACGGCATCCATCCACGAGAGAGAGGAGGATCAACGACGCATGACAACTCCGTCGGCGTATAAAACACCCACCGTCAACGACTTTTGAGAGGCTTTTTGGCAAACCCATGATTTGACTTTCGAAACCCAGAGAGACCCTGTGAATCGACGACCTTCAGACCTCCTTCTCCAATCCTTTCACACACCCAGTAGCCCCCTTAGCCTCCGTGATCAGAGCCGTCGGTCCAAGAGAGCTGCCATCGCTCGCTGGGAGAGACAGAATTGCCATCGTCTTCAGTAATTTCTTCCCCTTTAGCTTTAGATTATGCTCCTTTAGGCACGTGAAGTCTTTCCTAGCCTTCTGGTTGCGCTTCGCCGAAGATATCCAGCCCTTTGTGTCACCCCCTCCGTCTTCGATGGTGGGTTCACCACCTTCGTCTCCGGTGGTCGCCGGTGAGGCCCATGGCCTCCAGGGACGGGAGGAGATCCTTGGGACTTCTCCTCCCTCTGCCTCCTCCTCCCTGAGCCACGTCGCTCAAGAGAGGCTTCCCTGGCCTCATGTGGCTAGGGCAAACGTTGCCATCGCCGCTACTCCGTCGACCGCCGCTCCTTCACTGTGGAAGCCACTAGAGCTCTCCGGGCGCTCCCGTTCCAAGACACCACCTCAGGGAGGCTCGACATGTCGCCCCAGAACTCCCCATGCTACCTCGCCACTGTCATAGCCACCCGAGCATCGCCCTCACCAAGACATGGAATTCGGGCCGGGCCGGCCCGGCCCATGAAACAAGCGGCCCGTCCGGGCCTGGGCCGGGCTGGTCCGGGCTGGGCCGGCTGCAACAACCCCTAAGCCCGGCACGACCCATGGCCCGCATGTGGGCCGGGCCGGGTCGGTCCATCGGGCCTAGAAAATATAAAAAACAATATATTAAAAAAATTTTTTTTTTTTTTTTTTGAAATTCAAAAAAAAAATTTACATTTTTACATAAAAAATACAAAAGATATTTACATCATTTGCTTTACATTTTTTTTCAATTTTTATATAAAGAATTATTCTTTTGGAGAGTCTGTTCTGCCTGTTGAAGTTGATGTCGCATCATCGTCTTCTTCTGATTCAGACTTTAAGCTCAAACCTTGAAAACGATCAACCGCATCGTACCAATCTTTCAAGCAGACAGAGGCTTCTACAGACTTCT
>JAMKQA010005317.1:0-30302 GCA_024699735.1 Posidonia australis
TATATATATATATATCTGTGTGTGTGTGTGTGTGTGTGTGTGTGTGTGTGTGTGTGTGTGTGTATGTATATGTATATGTATATATATATATATGTATATCTATATCTATATATATATGTATATGTATATCTATATGTATATGTATATATATATGTATATGTATATATATATATCTATACGTATATGTATATATATATGTATATGTATATGTATATATGTATATATATGTATATGTATATGTATGTATGTATATATATATATATGTATGTATATATATATATGTTAATCTTTGTGAGGTAACTAATTGACACATTAATGATTAGGATAATCACTAAAGTGGTTTAGGATTTGCCTAAAATGAGCTTGTAAGAAATCTCAGAAAAGGGGATAGATTTAAAAGGCAATATGACTTAGTTGTATTAAGTCTCTTCCCCAATAGTTTGGAATGGACAATAGGGAGCATGATGCCGTCCTTAGGTCTAGTGTTGGTTGGTCTGGTGTGTGGTGCACTGAAAGAGTATTCAATGGCACAATTCTAGGTGTTTTGACTCTGATCTGGCTATATTTCCAAGGACACGAGTTAGTAGGTGTCTTGGACCTTGGTACTTTGGGTTTGGTTAAGGTTTTTGTGTTGATGTCTGGTCTTGCAAGTCAAGCGGGACTTCGAGACTATTGCCTTGGCGTTGATTTGGTTGTTTGCAGCTAACAGGAGAACTGTCGAGGCTTTGTTTTGAATTATGGTTTTGGTTTCCAGTTTTGTGTGGCTTTAGGTCTGGTGTTTTGTGATACTTCAAAATAGATATTTAAATGGTTTTGAAAAGGATTTTTGGAACAAAGAAATGTGTTTTCTTATCAAAGGTTTAAGCGATTGTGAAAGAGATCCCAAAGTGGTTTGAAAAGTTGTTTTCCAAAAGGAATCGGTTTTCCAAAAGGATTTAAAAATTGTTGTCTTGAGTTGGCTGTGTTCTAGTGGTGTTTGTGAGGTGTTTTGAAATGATTCCAGAAATAGTTGAAAATGATTTCCAAAAGAGTTTAGAAAAGACTTGCATCGTTTGTAAAAAGGTTTTGAAAGGTTTTCCAGAGTTTTCTGTTTGCTGAGACCAAGAGACTAAAGTAAGTATTTGTCGAATCCTAGAGGTATGAGACTCCTGGATTGTTGCTCATGAGGCCAAAGCTAAGGTCCATGGGTTGAGTTGTCAGCTGGACTTGGAGGTATAAGACTCCATTTGTTCCAAGTGTCGAAGACCCAAGGTACTGATTTGTACAATGAAGTACATGACAGCAAACCCAGGGGATATGGGACCTCTATGTAGCTGAGCATGGTACCCTAATGGTACGGGTACCGAGATTGAGACTCTGTGGGGCCGATTGAAAGAGACCGAGGTTACTCCTTTTGAGTCTGTGCTGGCAGGGTCTAGGGTGAGAGTCCTCGGGTGTCCGGGCACATAGGGGCATCGTGAGGAGACATATTCCCATGCTAGTTGAGACCTGTATGGTCGATAGTGAGATCCATTGGTCGGAGCGGTGGCATGCCCACACGAGGACTACACAGTGGCAGTGCAGACGTCGTTGGTCACGCTTCAGTGGATTGCTTGTGGCTAGTTGTCGGTTGCTTGGCGTTAGGTAGCACAACACACCAGAGTGAGGCCTGTTGGCCGAGACGAGTGGTTACAGCCATCAGTGGCAGTACAACGAGTTTAGGGTCGTGCCTTAACTGCTACTTGTGGCCAGTGTTTATTGTGGCTTGTGGTTTTGGCCTGCAAGGGCCATTGTGTTGTTTGAGCCCGCGAGGGGTGTTGTGTTGTTTGGCCCGCAAGGGGCGTTATGTTGTTTGAGCTTGTGAGGGGCATTCAGTGATCGCGCCAATAGGTGGCATTGTGGTTTCAGAGTTGGGGAGTAGTGTCTATTTGGTGGTATGATTGTTTATTTGACTGAGTAGAGGCTCGATGTCTGTGTGGCACTCCCCATTGGTTGTGGACTTGATTTTGCAGAAGTGGCCATTTCAAGTATGCATAAGCTTTTCAAGCATGCACATAGTTTGAAAGAAAGAAATGGTTTTGAAAGACATAAAAGTGGTTTTGGAAAGAAAGAAAGGTTTTTCAAAGGCTGATTTTCAAGGACCTGATGTCGTGGGGCAAGGTTGTGTTGCTCCACTGTGTTGTTGTGGCATCCATGAGAGGTGTTAGAGTGTGTGTTTTGTTGGGGCAAAAAGTTCCGCCCCGTGGTTGTGTGTGGCATTCGAGAGTGATGCCAGTATGGTGTGGGTTTAATGGCGGTGTGTACTGGATGACCTTTCAGTGGTTACTCATACATGTTTTGTTGTCGTTTTCTCAGATGTTGTAGACACCCCAATTTTGTAGTCATTTGATAGCAGGTTTCTCTGGAAAGATGCTCTGGTTGTGACCACCAAAACCCTAACTCTCCAACCAAAACCCACTCAAGCCCACACGAGCCCATTCAAGTCCACTCGGACCTAATTTAAGCAAAAACCCTTAATTAAAAGTCAAAACCAAACAAAACTCATTTAAAACATTTAAAACCAAAATTAATTAAATAAAAACCCTAATTAAAAAAAATCAAGTAAAATACATTTAAAATATTTAAAACCCTAAACCAAAATCAAATAAAACCCATTTAAACCATTTAAAATCCAAATTATTTAAGTAAAAACCCTAATTAAAACCAAAGCCAAATAAAGTCCATTTAGACCATTTAAAATCCAAATTAATCAAGTGAAAACCCTAATCAAAATCAAATAAAATCCATTTAAACCATTTAAAACCCAAATTAATTAAGTAAAAACCCTAATTAAAACCCTAATCAAGTAAAACTCAATAAAATCCATTAAAGAATAAAATCTAATTAAAAAGAAACCCTAATCCAAACAAAATCAAGCAAAAAACAATTAAATCTAAATCTAAATCAATTCCTTAATTAGATTGAATAGAAACCAATTAAATCAAAATTTAAATGTAAACCCTAATTAAATCAACTAAAATTTAATTTTAAAAGTAATCAAATATAAAACTCAATCACAAAACCCTAATCCATTTAAATCCAAAAAAACCCAAAAAATAATAAAACCCAAAATCATAATTGAAATCACAAAAACCCAAAAATAATAAAATCTAAGAACCTTAAGCAAACTTAAGCTAATTTAAACTCAAAACCCTAATTAAAATCTAAAAACCCTAAATTAAACTCAAAACCCTAATTAAACTCAAAACCCCAATTAAAATCCAAAAAACCCTAATCACTTAATTAAACTCAAAAACATAATTAAAATCCAAAAACCCTAATTAAACTCAAAACCCTAATCACTTAATTAAACTCAAAACCCTAATTAAAATCCAAAAACCCTAAATTAAACTCAAAACCGTAATTAAACTCAAAACCCTAATTAAAATCCAAAAAACCCTAATCACTTAATTAAACTCAAAACCCTAATTAAAATCCAAAAACCCTAACCCTAATTAACATCCAAAAAACCCTAATCACTTAATTACACTCAAAACCCTAATTAAAATCCAAAAACCCTAATTAAACTCAAAACCATTAAGTAATTAAAACCCAAAAAATCCTAATTTAAAATCAATTAATTAAACTTAAAAATAATGCTAATTTAAAACCAATTAAACTTTAAAATCACAAAATCAAAAAACTTAATTAAAATCACCAAAACAAATAATTAAAAACCTAAAACAAAAACCAAAACCCTATAACCTAAAACAAAAAAAACCCAAAAAATCAAAAGCCCACTCTCGTAGGCCCAAAACAAGCCCAATACACCCCATTTATTGTTCAATCAAAAACTTAGGAAAGACACAAAAATAATTTCAGCGACCCTCTCCAGCGACCCCCGAGTTTTCTAGTGGCAATCCCGAGAACTCCGGACCATATCTTCTCCTCCCCGTGATTTCCGACAATCCCCAACAGCTCCTGCCAGCTAACGCGAGCATCGAACGGTCCTCAGCGATTGAGGAGGAAGATTGACAGTTCTAGAGGCCACCACCGGTGTATAAAACACCCCATCGCCGACACCTTCTCTTTCAGCGCGCTTCAGCACCCAGTAGAGCCCTTTCAAAACCCCCTAGAGAACCCAACAACCTCGACCTTCTTCAGAACACCCCCTCTCCACCTGTTTGCAACCTAGAAACCTCAAATCACCACCGCCAGAGTGATCACCAGAGCATCACCGACGGCCACACAGGAGAGACAACAGCCCCCTAGCTAGGTAATCTCCCATCTAGTTCATTTTTTTGCCTCTTTTAGTTTCATTAGGATCAGTCGAGGCTCCCAGGCGTGTTTCACCGGAGATCTCCACCCCTATCTGTTGTCTTCCCCCCTTTCGGTGGTGGGTTCACCACCACCAGCGAGGCCAGTGGCCTCTTGGGTCAAAGGGAGGCCTTGTGGGCCTCTCCTCCCTCTTCCTTCTCCTCCTCCGTGAGCTTCCATTGTTCAGGAGGAGTCCAATTGGCCTCCAACGGCCGGAGCCCTCGCCACTGCACCTGCAACCGCTAACCGTAGCCGTTGAAGCTCCCTGCAGCCTCTGGTCGCGCCCCTTCCACACCACCTCCTCCAGAAGCTCTACGCTCCGCCACGAATTTCTCCAAGTAGTCGCACCGCCTTCCAGAGCCTGAAGCACCGCCCCAGCCTCCGCCGTGATGGTTTTCGGCCCAGGGGATGGGTGTAATCCCCAGACGTCCCCAGCCCTCGCTGATGCCTCCAGGAGCCTCCTCGTGTCACCCCGATGCTCCTCCGACCTCTGCCTCTACCTTGCTGTCTCTCGAACATCACCAGCTCCCTCGCCGTGGTCTTCCTCAGCGCCGGTCGACTCCTCGCTGGAGCCAGAGATGGGGGGAGAGCCTCAGGCCGCCCCAGCCCTATCCAACAATCCAAAGAGTTCCGTCATCATCCTCCTCAGCTTCCTGGACTGTCGCTGGAGCCCTCTCGCCACTGCATCGCCGTTGGATCGTCGTCGGAGTTCGCGCTGGAGAGAAGATGTCGGCGATCCATCGGCGATCTTCGAATAAGTTTTGTTTTGCTCAGGCCCTTTAGTTTTAAGTATTTTTACATTTAGGTCCTCCTTTCATTACTTTTAGGTCCTGCTTTTTATGTGTAAACCCCTGTTGTTTTAAATAACTTTTATTTCTTTTATTTGTTTTGTTGTAAAAATTGCATATGACCCCTACTTGTCTTATTTTCTATATGACTAGTGCATTAGTATTTATTTTATCACATTTAAGTCCCTGAGATCATATTTTCTTAGAAACTAAGTCCTGAACATTTGCATCATGCCCCTATTGCTTTGATAAAATGAGTTTTCTTTGTAAAATTTGCATTCTAAACCCTAAAGACTTCTTAATCACACTGATTCTCATAAAGCCTAATTTTCATTACATTTAAGCACTGAAATTTTACATGTAAGCCCTTGGATTCATAGCATACAGTCATTGAGTATAGGAAATTTGATCCAAACCCTTAGACTAATTTTAAATTCATCATTTAGAGTTTTAATTGTTTTCACACTCATTTTTGACATTTTTCACTTCTTTTATTTATAATTTTGCACTTAAATATAATTTTCACTCAAAAATCATGTTTGCATTGTAAAATGATCCTTGATTTCATATTTTGGTCACATTTGCACTTTATGTGTGAATTTTGCACATTAGGTCCTAAATTCTCAGGAAATTACCAAGGTACAATTTTCACACATCTCAATGCTACATTTTCTTTTAATCCATCATCTGCACATTAAGATAAAAAACACTGAACACACTTTAATCAGCTTTCCCTTTTTTTGTGAATTTTGCACGTTGGTCCCTGTACTTGTCCTTTACCAGGTTTACATCATTTTCTTGTTTTTAAAACCTTGTCCCTTTCGTGTTTTCATGTAAATAACATTTTTCCTGACATTTTGCATGCATTAGACGATGCATCATACACATGTACACAGTTATCACATTTGGCCTCGTGAAATTACCAAATCACCCTTGGGCCATCAATTCATGCACATGCATGTTAGTTTTTGTACTAAGTCATGCATAATCTCTGTATAAATCATTCCTCAGCATTTTTTATATATTTAGGCCTATTTTCATGCATTCTACATAGTTTTCGCTACATTTGCACATCATTCCGTCCTTTTTGAGTAAGCCTGCATTCTATATGATTTTTCGTGGATTTTTCCTCCTTTCGTTTTCATATTCTTTCACTTGACATTTGATTTCCTTTATTCTGCATTTTTGGAATTTTCTTTCGATTTGATTTGGATTTCATTGGCCGAGGGCATACATTAACTAACTAGAAGGCCCACATTGGCCCAATTGCGAATTATTTTCCCTTTCTGATTTTTAGGACTTTTTCATGATTTTGATAATTTGGGTTGATTCCAATTTTGATCCTTTTGATATCAGTATGGTTTTCCAAAACATTCCTTCAAAAAACACTGTCATTTTATGTGATTTTCTTCACACGTCACCATTTGTTTGTTTTGTGTGGACTTCTTTGTAATTTTTCCATTCTAATTTCCGTATGTTCTCTACGATTTTGATGATTTGGGTCGATCGCACTTTTGATTCTCTTGATGTCGGTATGCTTTCTCGGGCCATTCTTTCCAAAAACATCGTCATTTCATATGATTTTATTTGTCGTTTCATATTTCACTATTCTGTCACTTCATGTGGTTTTTTTTGTAGTTTTTGCATGCATCTTGCACATCCATCTGGTCTTGACTTGGCATTCATATTAGCATGATTAGAGCACAATTAGGCTTAGCAAGCATTCATCCAACCTTTAACAAGTGAATCTGACTAGAAAGATCGAGTTTCTCAGGTGTACGGGGGTGTCTAACACCTTCCCCGTGCGTAACAAGAATCCTTACCAAATCCTCTGGTTTGTAAATATCTAGCCTTCTCATTTGTATCTCATGCATTCAATATTTTTATGGTTTGTTTGTGGTTTTCCTTGTCTTTCCCTTAAAAGACTAGGTGGCGACTCTGATTTTTCTGTTTTATCCTATCTTATGCCTTCGCTATCCTGGCATGGTTGTGGCCTCCTCCTTCTGATGCGACTCCACGCTGGATTCTTGGGCAGACATGGTCACAGATGTAGGATAGGATGAAGAGTTTGCTAGTGCGCTCAGAGTTGATGCTAGTTGACCACACATCAAGAATTCTAGATAAGTAATTAATTTAATTTAATTTAGTTAATAATTCATTTATTTATGTTGTTTACTTTTAGACATAGACTTAAAGCTGAAAAAAAATGGTAGCTAGATTTTGGATAGTGGTTCGGGGACAGGTCGTTACATGTATAATTGATCATTTTTATATTCATAAACTACTTTTTAATAAATATTAAAATCATATTATTTTTTTTCCTAATCACAATATATATATGTGCATATTTATGATTTATAATTCTTCTCTAGATCACAATCATTAAATTAAAATTTTACTATTCTAAACTATATTTATAGAGAATACAAAAAAAACTTTCATATCTCAATGTTACTCTTTCTGTCTTGTGAGTCATGGATTGGTTAGATTTCTTTTTTTTTCACAGAAGATTGTGAAATGTTCAGTTATTGATGTGTAGTTTTCGGATCCATGCTTATAAAGATGTTATAAATGTTAATAGGTTGTTTTTGAGAAAAAAAATAAGTTTTATAAAAAATTTCAACATTTTGTAGACAAAATACTCTTATTTTGAGTTTTCCTATGATATCTTGACAAAGTAAATATGTTAGCATGTACAGTACTTAGCAACTGTTAACACTTTTACTTTTTTTATTTTAAATTTCATGATTTATAAAAAATGCAATCTTTATTTATTTCTTACTTATAGTTTGGATTGAGGATTAGATAGAATGGTATTAGACAAGTGGTATAACATTAAATTAAATTAGAGATAAAAATTAGACAAGAAAATTATTATTTCTTACTCATGGAAGTTAATACTTTGTTTTTGTACTTTGTATTACATTTTAGAATCCAAAATATTCTCGTGAAGTTGTATCACTTTTTATATTTTACTTATTTTACAATTATTTTTAAGTGTTTGTGATTTCCAAAATTGATGTGCATATAAACTTAATCATTTTTCACCTTTTTGCAGACACATTGGTTTTTCAATTGTTTCTCATCTATGGAAAGATTATGTAATCAAATTGTAACATCAATAACTTTGTGGCTGTGCGTGTCCTCTACGTGTTTTGGAGGTGTGTTTTGCTGGCACGTTAAAGTCACATTTTATTATTTTTGGGTTAGAGAGAGGTGAGGCTTGTTCAGGAGATTAGTATTCTATGTGGCATCACATTGGTGTGTGTTTTTGTTTTTGATCAAGAGAAAGAAGGATTAAAGGAAGATTAAAGAAAATGGATTGCAACCACCTAGATTGTTAAGTGTTCTTGTGCATCCACCTGCTTAGAGAGTGTGTGTGTGTGTGTGCGTGTTTTATTGTTGATTTAATCTCATGGTAGTTATTGATAGAATTCAAGAGAAAAATAAGGGAATGCCTTAGGTTAGAAACAAAATGGTAACCCAGAAGAAGAATGGTCCTGTTGTTTGGTAGGTGATGGGTTTAGTAGGTGGTGTTTTGCTAGTTGGGTATTGTATGCATGTTGATGATTGAAGGGTGAGAAGAAGATGCTCTCTTGTTTCTGATGTAGTGCATGCCTTGATTTGGATTCATGCATTTTCGGTTACTACTTGGTTCAGTACCAGAATGGTTCGTAGCTACTTAGCATGTTCGTAGCTACTTAACATGCATACTGAATCAACTAGTGCCGAACATACAATTTTGAACTTAGTCGAAAGCAAACATGCATGTGTCAAACATGCACATGTATGTCTGACACTTACATTTTGTTACTAAACTCGAGCCTTAGGTGATTCCCTACTCCTATGTGTTTTGGTAGCTTCTGTGAGTTTTGGTGATCAAGTGTTAAGAGTAATTTAACAAGTGGACTATTGTAGCCGAGGAAGAAATGTTGACGATCTTCTTCCCTTTTATGGTTGGGTGGCTATGGACTCTAGAGGTAAGCTTGAGCTTGGGTTTTGGATGGGTTGACCTTCCATTCATTGTGTTTGCATGAGGTCTGATTTGGGAATTTTTCATGTGAATCCCACTATTTTGAGGCTTGGGGTAGCTTGGCCATGTCTAGAGGGAGGGAGGCCAAGATTGGAACTCCAATGAGCTTAGATAGTGGTGTTAGCGTTGGGTTCGTGTGCTTCTGATTGAAGGTACACACTCTTGTAGAGAGCATGTTTCAGGAGATTTGCTTGTTGTCTCAATTTGTTCATATCTTGAACTACAGATATTAGATTTCAGTAATTTTGGATGTGTTAGAAAGATAATTCCAAGATCTTTATATGGTATATAACATTGATAGGTGTAGTGTACTTAAAACCTAGATCTCAGTAGTAGTTTTATCAATCTTTCAGATCAACCTTGTTGCCTTCTTTTAGGTATATCTTGAACCATAGTGATTGGAATGTTATGAAACTGGTTTTGATGAGGAATAGACTTTTTAATCTTCAAATTGATATATAATATTGATATGTTTGGATGCCTATAAAGCCTTAAACACATTAATCTTTATAAAGGATTTGGGTTGAGTCATGTTTTCATATCCAAATCACTTTATTTTAAGTACAACCTAATCCTTGATTATTAAAGTGCTATGAAACTTGTTTTGTAGAAAAGATAATTTCAACACTTTTAAATCAGTATATATCATGATAAATTCTAGATGTATGAGAGTTCGTAGTAGATTTTCTCTACATTTCTATTTTCTAGTTTGACCATGTCTGCCCTTTTTATGTATGTCTTGAGCTTTAGTGATTGGATTTAGGTGAAATTTTATTTGTTGTAAAGTATACTTCCATACCTTTGTATTGGTATATAACATTGCCATTTTTGGATAATTTTGTGTTTTGAAAGGTGTAATTTTCCATTAGAAATTCTATATTATAATGTTTTCCCTGATTTATTGATTGAAGCTTGAAATTTATGCTTCATGTGTTTGTGGTTATGTTCTGGTGATTTTCTCATTGTTCCAAACAAGATTTATATCTGTGAGGAAGTTTACACAAAGTCCTTGTGGTTTATAATATCTTGTGTTGTTCTATGTATGGAGCAGTAAGGGACAGGTGTGTACATAGGGTGCATGCCCTAGGTATGTTTGACCAACTCATATTACAAGCACATGTTGCCTATGAGTATGGCAGATTTTTGGTTTTTATGATGATTTGTGTACTAGCTCAATTTCTTGAAATTTCTATGAACTTTTAATGATAATGAGTTTTTATTACTGGATTGTGAATTAGGCCATCTCAAAGTTCACATAGGAATATAGTTTGTGTGGTACTTGAGAGTGGTAACTTTGTGTAGCTTTGTGGTTTTAAATAAATTTCCATAAAAGTAATTTGAAAAATATGGAAAAAGTGCTTTCAAGGATTTCCACTATTTTTATTGTAAGCTAAGAGGATCGAGGTTGAGGTTGGAAGATCAAAAGGACCCAGTCTGAGGTTTGGGAATCAATAAGTGGAAGGGTTGTGTTGGTGAGATTAGGAAGTATGACGATACTTCTGGATGGTCAAGCACAAGGTGAAGGCTGAGGTTTGAGAGCTAGATGCTGGTAGGGTTAGGGGTATGAGACTTTGGGTTGTTGGGACATTGAGATTCTAGACTTCAAGAGGGCGTACTTTGCGGAGTTGGTCCAAGTGTGATATGTATGTGCTTCACTTATGGTGACATCCTTAAGTAGATAGTTGTGAGGGTTCTTAGGGATCCAAGAGGAAGAGCTCCTTGTAGGATGGCTCTTGTCGTGGCAGTGCAGTGTGTTTCGCTAATTACTTATGGGTTAGTGTCGGTTACTTGGGGTCAGGCAATACGATAGGTTTTGTTTGGTTGTGTTGCATTTTCAGTGGATTGATGATGATTTTTGAATGCATATCTAAATGATTGAATGCATCATAATTTTTAATGGTTTTGTATTTGTGGCATTGAGATTTGGGGGACGCATATTTAGAAGTTTCCTGTATGCTCTCGAGTTAGTTTAGTGTTTCTATACTTTTGGTTCTTGGGTGAACCACTGGTTGGTCTGTAGTCAGGGGAAATGCAAAATCTCTTGCGCATTTGAGACACATGTTTAGTTTGCACATTTTTGTTGGATTTGTATGTGCTCAAAATTTTGGTTTACCACATGGTTTGTTTTGCCAAGGTTTTCTCAATAATGTGGGTATGTACCGGTTGACCTTTTTGATGGTCACTTATGCGTGTATGATTTGTATTTTGTAGGTGTAGATTACAAAATGGATTTCTTGTTAGTGCAAATAGAGGAGTTACTCAGCCATACATCGAGGATTTTGGATAGTGTGTTGTTAAAAGAGTAATTTTTAATGTAATGACGTATTTAATTATGTATTTGAGACTTAGATCACTTTTGCTTAGTCCATCTGAGTATGAATTCTATGATGTGATAAATAGAAATTTATAATGACAAACAAATATTTGAATTTATTAGGATTGTTCGTCACACAAATACATAGGTTTAGAAAAATTAATGTCATATCAAATAGAGATTCAACTGCAAATAGGTATGACATTATCATAATATACTCATTTATCACAACTACACTATAGATACTTCCTAATTTGGGTTATCTGAATTCCTTAATGGTATCCTCAACTATACTTGTTTTTCACTTCAATACTCTTATTTATAAAACCATTCACACTAGTATCCTAAACTTGTATTATTTTTCAATTTACAATAGTAGTGGTAACGTCGTTAGAATTTGTCACAGAATGACAGTTATGCTCTTAATAATTTCATTCTTTTCCTTCTCTCTTCTTTCTCTTCATCATCTTATTATTGCATTTCCATTGTTGCCTCCTCTCTCCAATAGCTGTCGCCCCCTCTCCACCTCCTCCTCCATGTCCACCTCCTTCTCCATCCACCTCCTGTTATCGTCGCAAGATCCGAACCAGAACCCCTAAGTCCTCGCCATCGACCCCAAGTCCTCCCTAGACTGCATTGTCTGCCTATAACGACCCCGAATCACTACACCCAAAACCTAACTACAATTTTTTTTCTTTAATTATTAAATCAATCACATTAACCGTAAACTGAATCCCACAAGGGATAATATAAATTACAGAACTATTAATGGGAAAAAATTAAACTACAATAAACACTTGCCTAGAACCTTTGATGTGTGGTCGACTGACTTCAGCTCTAAATGCACGACTAGCCAGCTCCTATTCCTATCCTACACTTGCGAAAAACATTAAACAAATACATATGAGTGACCACTGAAAGGTCACCGAGCACACACTCTACCCACACACACACACCACTCTGGCATTTCTCTTGGATGTCACAACATAACAAAAGGGCAATACATCATTGCCTAGTAAGCCACAAATCTCTTTAAAACCATGTCTTTTAAAATCATTTTTTTTCTTTTCAAAAACATATGCATGCTTTTCCAAAACCTTTATGCATACTTGAAGTGGCTATATTTGCCAAATCAAGTCCACAACCATACAAAAGTGTCATACTAAGCACCAAGCCTCTGCTCAGACTACACAAAAATCATACCAAGGAAACCAACTGTAACACTCATAAATTCATTTTGTAATTATTTACATTTTAATGAATTTATTCCTAGACAGGTGTTACTGTTCTGAAGGCTGTTTGGATGTTTTTGTGATTTCGGACTTGAGCCTTGTGGACCGGCTTCTGTTTGTGTGTTCCTGTGCTTGTCCCCAAGTGGTTGGCACTGTGCATTGTGGCACTATGCTTGTGGGCCTATGTTTGTGGGCCAGTTGTTGTGGTTGGTGGTTGGTGGCTGGCTTGTGCTAGGAGCCTGGTGATTGCGCTGTGTGCAGTGTGGCTGGAGATGTGTCGGTGAGCACGCATGCTTGGGTTGATAGGCATGTGTGCGACTTCCTCCCTTGCATATAAATGCATGCTTGGGGCGAGTCTTCTTTAGTACACCTCCCTCTCTTCTCCACCCTGCAATTTTCCCCTTCCTTGTTTTCCAATGGTGATCGAATGGAGCGGAAGCACCAGAGCCCATCCAAGCTTTCCCATCCCCCTTCATTTTCTTTCCCCTCCCTCCACTTCCCCTTCTTCTTCACTCCTCCCCCTCCTTGCTGGTGGGTGCAGGTGAGGGGAAATAGTGAGAGACTAAGAGTGGGAGAGAGAGAGAGGTAGAGGCATTGCTGGTGTTTCGACCGACGAGTAGATCCCAAACTTCATCCTTGGCATCACGTGTGCTTAGAGAACAGTCGAGGATGTGTGGGAGGCGAGCTGCTCGTCGGTGGTGCGGTGGTTGGTCGGAATTGGGCATTGGGTCGTTGGAGAGCTCATTTTCGGTATGCACTCTATTCCAATGAGTAGAAATCATGTAAAATAATAGAAATACCTAGAATGCATGTAATATAAGCTAAATTTAATGTTTTGGAATTTATGGTGATTTATTGTGGCGTTTATATCTTGCTGTATGATGAACCAATTTTGTTTTTTTTTGTGTGGCTTTGGAGTAGACTCGAGGGTCTACCGTATATGTTTTACTAGGAATTTTTGGTTGTTGTTTGGTAGGCCCGTCCTTGGTTCCCACTTTGGGCGAATTTTGGGTCTTCTGTCTTAAGTTGTCTGAATTCTGATAGAAAATTGGAGGCATGGGCTGATTACGTGGGCCATAGGTCGGCGTCGTGTGGCTACTGCTATTGTGCCTTGGTGGTGTCGTATTGTTGAGGGCTTGGGGCAACTACTACTTGTACCCTTACAGGGGTGGCGTGGAGCATTGCAGGTATGTCGCTATGGATGGGGAAAAAGATTGTGTGAGAGATTATGCTTTGGAGAGATCAATGTTTGGAGAGACGAAGGAAACCTACTACTGTTGACTTGCTGGTGGTGTCAAGCTGTCGAGGACTTAGGGCTTGCTGGTGGTGGTGTAGAGGTGTGGAGCATTATGGGGTGTTAGCTTGTTGGCGATGGTGTGGAGGCGTGGACCTTTCCAGAGCCAAGAACAACCAGAGGCAGAGGTTTCTAGAGCCAACTTGTAGGGGTGGCATGGAGCGTTCTGGGGTGTGGGCTGTGGATGGGGAAAAAAGATAAAGATTAGCATTTTAATGTTTTATACTTTTATAAATAAAAAATTATATATAATATATATTTATAAATATAAATAAATAATTACACACACAAACATATATACACATACATATATTCATATATACATACATACATATATATATACACACCTTCGAGTTTAGGTTGGGTAACCCATCCCTAGAACCCATATCCAACTTAAAAAGTTCGAATTTGGGATTTTCTAACCCATAGCCATAGCCAACTCATGATAGAAAAAACCCAACCCAACTCATATAGATCAAGTTGGTTCAGTTTTTGGGTCGATCTAGACCCATGTACATCCCTATCCATAATATGTTTGTCATTATGAATAGAAATAGAACAGGTTTAAAATTCAAAAGGAATAAAAGACATTTTAAAAATCGAGATATTAAAATTAGAGAAGGATAAAGCTAACAGCAACTTTTTAGACAAAACTTGAAACTTTCCGCAAAGGACAGTAATTGACTAACTGCAAAGAGTAGGTAACATGGAAGATATTCCCAGCTAATGTTCGAGTCTAGCTGATATACCTAATAGCAATTGGTTTTTCAACAAGGATATCTGGCATACTATCACAACGAACAGAATATCAATTAGTAAACATACTTCATTCTTTTAAAATCGATTAAAATACATCGAAATCATCCTCTCCACAGACACACCAAATAGCATAGGTAATACATGAATTGAATCCCCAACTCTCTTTTTCTTCTGTTGATACATTGCAGCAGACAATAACAAGCAATAGAAAGACAACGAGCAAGAATCCAAACGCGTAATAGAACCTCAATGAAAAAAATCAATGAGGAAAATCACAAAGTCGAAGAGGCAAGATGTAAAATACCAAATCAGGAGAACCAGAAATTAAAGGAGAGATGACTGGAGGAGACAACGAGAGAAAAGACAAGATCAGAGGAGGAACAGAGGATGGACACCACTCACCATTATAGTTTTTTTTGTTAACGGTTTAGGTGAATTTTTATACATATCTCAGGATTCGAACCTGGGACCTGTGGCGAGTTTAAAGTTCTCTCAGCCACTGCGACAATGAGACATTGTCCACTCACTATTATAGTTGATGGTTGTCACTATCATTGTTGGTGTTTTCCACCCATGTTTTCATACATTGATGCCACTCACTCTTGCCAAAGAAAGAGATTGTCTTTTAGATTGGTCGACACTACTTGTAGTGTTTCTAGCCAAGAATAAATGTGAGAGAGAGAGAGAGAGAGAGAGAGAGAGAGGTAGGTGTGGGATTTTTTAAAAATACCTCGTAAACCAAGATTGAGAGGCATTGAAAGAGAAAGAGAGAGAATGACAAGGACTAACAAGAGACTCGAGTGGAGGAACACTCGGACAAGAAGCGCGAGGGGTGGAAAGAAGGTTTTGAGAAAAAAAGGTTTTGTGGAAAAGATAGAGATTTTAGATAGAAGGGAAAAGGAAATAAAAGAGAAAGGAGTAGGTGTCTTAAATTTTTAAGGGTTTAGTTTTCACCACAGTCAAAGTTAATGGTAAAATCAATGGTTAATATAAAATAAATAAAAAACTATCATAACTATGAAGTTTAATCCGTTAGAAATCTTATGGTTACTTTATAATATTTAAGTAAAAATAATTTTCCATTTAAATAAAAATTTTAACCATGGTTATTTCATAATAAACTAAGACAGGTGATCGTGGTTAAATAATATTTTGATTTCTTGTTTAAAACTTTTGTATCAATAACTATTCTTATGACTAAGCATATCAATTATTAGTCACAATTTTTCTACTCGTGGCTAAAATCAGTAGCTAAAGTCTTATTTTCTTGTAGTGATATACATACAACTGTAAGACTAGGGTTGTGTTTGTTTACAGGAGTCTACTAACTCTCTCACGTAAGAAACTACTATTGTAGATGGACACTCTCAACTTATTGTTGTAGTATCAGCTTCCAAAATTCTATTCTCCCCATCGAATAGTTGCGTTTGCCAAAACGAGTTCCCACAAGTTCCCGAAGCAAGCTTAGGGTCTGTTTGGTAAAACTTTTGGACAACTTTTGAGTATATAGCTTCTCTCCAGAAGCTATAATGGTCCAACAGTTCTACTAAATACTAATAGTTTTTTAGAAGTATGTAGCTTTTGGAACAGTAATTCCTTTACATTTCCAGAAGCTGGGTTATAATAGCTTTTAACTAGAAGCTAGCTTCTACACTTAGATTCAAAAGCTGAAGTTTTACCAAACAAACCCTTAGACTATTTTATCCACCTCCAATTTGAGTGTCTCTTTCCTTTTCCATCGGCATCAACCAACGACCCTCTCTCAAGACCCTCAATTCTGGGTGTTCCTCCCTCTTCTTCTTCTTCTTCTCTCTGGTATTCTCCACATGAGTGCCATTAGACCCAGAGAGGATTCAACCAACAATAACATAGCTACAAGATCAAGAAATATGCAAACCGAAAAACTCAACCATGGCATTCATAAACCTAGGAAGCAAACAGATGTTCCACATATGAAAATTAATGCTTGGCATCTTCATTGCCATCAATGGCAAATAATGTGAATTTTTCAACCCATTGTATCATGATTCCAATTCACCATTTGCGGATGATATGGTAAACTCACAGGTGGAATTGGGTGAGAGCTGAAAGGAGCTGCATGGGCCAACCTCTCGTTTCTCCTTGTAAGCAACAGTAGAGGGAGTTGGAGTTTCTGCGAGAATCTCTCTCAAAATTACCAACAAACGCAGCCCTAGAAGAGTCAAACCAGACTGCTTGGTGTGATCTGATCCATGGAAGAAAAGAACCTTAGGTTACTACTATTACCATCACCTGGCGCCGCTCCCAACCTAACCTCCCATGTGCTTTGGGGCATTTCAACCCAACACGTGGTCAACCGAGAAACCGCGAGCCCAACAAACCTACCTCTACAAACTACCCACTCTTCTTCGAGAAATTACCATTTCGCCATCCTGTCGGCCTGTCCTACCCCTGTAGAACAACCTCTCATACACGCCACATGGTACTTTCGCAAATCCTCGTGGAAGGATGGGCGAAGTTTCGATGCGTTGGTAGCGAAGGGTCGCTGGTAGCCGGCGACCAACAACTTGAGTGGGTAAACACAGACGTACCAACACCTCTATCTCATGGCCACATAAATATCGCACTGGAATTCCCCTCACACTACTTGCAGGATAACAACTTTCTTTGCAATCTTTCACACGCAACTCTATCAACTCCAGTGAGTACTCTTCATCTTCTCTGACAACTCCAGTGAGTATTCTTCTTCTTCTTCTTCTTCTTCTTTTAACTGCTTTCTCTTGATGTGCAGTGGAGAAAGAAATGGTAATGGTGGAAGATATTCCGTTTCAGCCGGAGATCACGACGGCCGGCGGCAAACCTCTGGAGCTCCTTGGCCATGGTGAGAAGCACGAACAGAAAACGACATGCAACACCTTTGGTTAATTATGGCTCTTAGTATATATTTCTTTAGTCTCATATTTGGAGTGCGAAATGGATGGCTTGAGCAAACTTTTGATTCACAAGCAGTAGGTCGTTGACCAGCTGTAAGTAGTAGCTTAGCTGGCTGTGGTTACACAAATTTGGACCAAGCATGAATCTCTTGAGGAACAAACTTAGATGTTGGTCGTTCAGACCACAAAAATAGCGAAACCCAGTACATAAGTACTGGATTATTCATCTCACTAATTTGATTTGTGAGATGAACTCTTCCGAAAAGCCTTGCGGGTTAAGGCTTCGGCTTAAATTTGAGATTTGATTATTCATCCCACTAATTTGGATTGTGATATTCTTTATGAATTATGAGGTTTGAGTTAGATTTGAACATACATAAGCTTGACTGTGAGGCTCGATTATGAATTGTTAATTTCTTTTAAGTTATGATTTTATTTAAAGTTTGTTTTATTTTTACTTTTTTATTAATTTTGAACTCTCTTGATATATTAAGTTAGAATGACAATTAATAACTTCCTTTTTGATTTACTATCTTCTCCTCTTTCTTCTCAAACTCCCTTACCTCTTTTTTTTCCATAATTTTAATGTTTCCTTTTTTCATCATCTACTATCTTCAATCAATAATAAAAAATCCAATCATGTAGGGACCACCTACGAATAATATATTTAATTTTCATGTTTTTATTCCATTTCTATATTATTTTTTCTCTATTGTTTTCTTTTATGTTCAAACCATAATAGCAAGTTTTTGTGTCCTCTTTTACACATTTCTCTTGCCATGATTTTTATAGTTTTTTTTTTGTTTTTTGTATTTTAATAGTTATTATTATTCTATGTACAATAAAATTTTGAATGACTATGTTGACTCTTTTTAAGTTATGATTTTTTTAAATCTTAAATTTCCTCCTATACTATCTTTCTATTATATTAAGCAAGGATGATGTCTAACATATGTTTGATGTTGAAAAAGGGAGAAGTGGTTGAGTTGGGGACAATGATTTAAAAGTATAACTAAAACAAAGAAAGAAGAGTATGATCCCTATTTCTCCGCCCACGTTTGCTTTGAGCCCTTTTTTTAATTATTATTTTTGAATTTCAATCTCTACTAACTATTCATTTGATGGGGTAGTTACAACCTACAAATGTGAAACCAACAATTAATTTGATCAAATAATTAGGTTATAATTTCCTTTTTGTTTTCAAAATTCAAAAAATATCACAATTTCTCTTTATTTTCAAAATTCCCTTTTTAGTCTATATGTTATCATTTTTTCCTTCGACTTTAAGCTTTTGCTCCGTAAAAGAAAAAAATAAAGAGAGAGAGAGAGAGAGAGAGAAAGCTAAAAAAAGGAGGAAGAAGAACAAGAACAACAACAGAGAGTGAATACACTAGAATACATATCAAATACGTCTGTCCTAAATCACTTACCACAGCGTCCTCTTCAACCATATACCATCTTCTTCTTCTTCCTTATTCTCTGCACTCATAAAGCATGAGCTTTGTCCCTTTCTTTCCACGCAACTACCACCCATCACAAGCTGTTTTCTAATATAATAGACATACAAGAAATCAAACCATCACAATCAATACTAAGTCATTGTAATCTTTATTGTCATACTTGGTTATACTTTCGTCTTCGACGATACAACAACCAAGTATGTACCAACCTTTCTTTATCATCAATGTCATCATCAAAATCAACATGATTCACACATAATCCTTACCAACATCTAAACAATGTGTTCTTCATCTTGCCTTGTTTTGATTTTTCTTGTCTTCTTCTTGATATAAATCGAACACATGGTTTGATATTGTAATGGGTGACTATGATTTTCATCTTGGCTGTCTTCCTTTATTAATCATATATGATGGATGCTCTACTTTTGAAATATAAATATAGATATTACAACATATGTTTGATGTTGAACAAGGAAGAAGTGGTTGAGTTAGGAAAAATGATTTAAAAGTTTGAAATATTGTTTATGCATATTATGTTTACCATTGTTATGAATGGACAAAATCATTGCTCACCAAATCAAGTAAAATCCATGTATAAATTTTTTTTATCATCTTTAAAATTCATTTAATTATGTCTTTATTGTTTGAGATACAAAAAAAAAAACGAACTTACCACCTCGATGAAAATGCTTATTCCACCAATACAATATGAAAGTGAGAGTATTTCTTCTAATCTATAGATCTTTCAATATGCATAGATTTTGCTATTTTTAATTAGTAAGATATCTAAATAGCTAAATTTGTTTTTCAGTATAGCTTGATGACTTACTCAAGTTTGATTCAATAGGGGAAGCACACATTATGTAGTTATTGACTATTCATTTTTTTAATTTTTAAATCATATCTAGGACATTTCGGATTAAATATTTATATCATTTTGGAAACATATGTATGTAGCTTGGATTTATTATGCTAAGAAAAATAATAAGGTTACTGTTAATTGTTTTTTCACTTTAGCATGAATAATTTTTTTATCATTTTCTTATGATGTCAATATTAATGTTATTAGTTTTTTTATACTATCAATACATGTATATAACAAGTGTTTGGATCTCCTTCAAGGTATGCAACCAAATTAAACTTCAATATATCATTTTGTTATATGTTGCACTGAATATAATTTGGCATTAAGAATTAATTCTTATTTTATTTTTGCATATACATATTTTCTTTTATTTGTTATTTTTAGTAGCTTTTTTTTTTGGTTTCTCAGTACATCACACGGGTTTTCACTTGTTCTTGTACTAATAATCATGATTAATGTCTTGGAGAATTTGACCTAACCAATGTTCTTCACAGGCATCACGGACATAGAGATCCACTTTCTCCAAATCAAATTTACGGCGATCGGCGTCTACCTGGAGAAAGACGCCATCGTCGAATGCTTGGCCAACTGGAAGGGCAAGACCGATAAGGAGCTCGCCGACGACGAACTCTTCTACGAGGCTATTATTGCATGTAACAAATCCTAAATCCTAAACTCTAAATCATAAATCCTAAATAGTGATCATCATCCAGTAATATACACATCAACCCTAAAACTCTATATCCTTCTAACTCTATACAAATCCATGACTTCTAGCTCAATCGAAGAAGGTGTTGAGGGTCGTGGTGATCAAGGAGATCAAGGGATCGCAATACGGAGTGCAACTAGAGAGCTCGGTGAGGGACCGGTTGGCGGCTGTGGACAAGTTCGAGGAGGAGGAAGAGGAAGAGCTGGAGAAGGTCTCCGAGTTCTTCCAATCCAAGTACTTCAAGAAGGGAACCGAGATCACCTTTGATTTCCAGCCAACAACCAAAACCGCGGAGGTAACAAGACTTTACCACTAGCCATCGATGGCGTGCATTTTGTCGTCGGTTGTGGCCTCCTCTGTCTTAAGTTCTTCGTGCATGCATGGTGGTGTGCAGGTCACGTTGACTCTGGAAGGAAAGGAAGAGTCCAAGCTGCAGATCGTGAACGCGAACGTCATCGAGATGATCCAGAAATGGTACCTCGGTGGCGACCGCTCGGTGTCCCCCTCCACCGTCGCATCCCTCACCGCGAAACTCGCCGGAATCCTGTCTCAGTAGGTGATGCCGCTCATCTTGTTCTTCCTGGCCGTCGATAATGTTGTGGGGGTGAGAAGCCCAAAATAAATGTTTTGGATGGGCTGTTGTGATCACACTCTTGTTTTGTTCTCGGTGAATCTTCTGGTTTAGTCGCACCTGTACTCCTTTCCATGGAAATAAATCAAGAATCTTCTTAATCAGTGCGCTTACAAAACCATTTGCAAATTCGCAGTCTACATTCATAAGATATTTAAGGGTGTTAATGTCAACATATAGATTTAGAAGATGACGAATAATTTTCCATTTAGTTTAAATTTAATGTATAAACGTTTGCGAAATCATAATGTTCTTCTTTAAAAGAGATCGCTAAGCAACACTTGATAACATAAATGTTGAAAATATAGGTAATCCACAGCTTATATCATATCTATATATATCTATATTTATATTATTAATTGTCACTTTTGGTTAAAAGAAGAGTTATGTTACTTGACACTTCATCATTAATATTACTAATACCAATCCATTTATTATAAATCATTATTTTCATATAAGAAGAAGATGTTTATTTGAATAACAATAAATAAATAGATTTACACTTATAACGTGGAATTCCAATTAATTACTTAATTTACTACCTTTTAATATAATTTATATAGGATAAATTTAATATCTTTGTTAATGCCAAAAGAGATAAGGGACAGGACAATTTTATCTATCATCTACATGTATTAATATTATTTTTTCTGTAAAAAAATACATTATGATATATTTTTACTCATCTGAAAGGAAAATTCTGCCTTTTATATATATTAATCTTAGAGTTTGACTTATTTTTTTGGCCCATAGATTTTCCAATTCCAACATTTATTTCTTCCTCAAACATTTTTAAGATAAGTTGTTTTTGTGTAAACATATAAACAATATTACTAATTGTCATTTTTAATTGAAAGAAAAGCTATATTCCTTGATACTTCATCGTTAAAACCACCAATATCAACTTATTTATTCCAAATCTTTATTTTCATATAAGAAGAAGATATTTACCACAAATTCATATAATTAGTCATCAAATAAATGATAGCAAGTCATCAAATTAACAATTAAATTTACCCTTATAGCTTGGAATTTTACTCCAATGGGGCTCACTTAATTTAACTTTTTAATATCATTTACGTAAGACAATTTTAATATCTTTTTCTAAGTAAGGACATAAAAGATAGAATGATTTTAATCACTTTTTACGTGGAGTAATATCATTTTTATTGTTGAAAAAACACCTTATAATACCTCTCCACTTATCTGCAAGAAAGAGTTTGCCTTTTATATATGTTAATATTAGGCTTTACCTAAAAATTTGAATTTATTGATTCCCACTTAGTATCACCATACTCTTTATCTCATTATCACATTGAACATTCCAATATATCACAATGCTATTTACACTACATAGGTAACAAATTTAATCAATTTAAATATGATCTTTAAAATTTTATTAAATTTAATTATGCATACAAACCTATTAATAGGTACTATGTTAATTATTAAGGAAGACAATCTCCTTCGTCTTCTTTTTTCCTCTCTCACCTTCCTTATGTTTTTATTCCATAGTTGTTCCAATTCCAATATTAATTTATTTCTTCCTTAAATAAGATAAATTCTTTTTGAGCATATGAACAAATGATGAAAATTTTTTAATTAAATAAGAATTAATATGGTCAAGCATTAATGAGAGAAGTTAAGCGACATATGATATTTAAAAAAGAAACATAAATAATAAACTTAATCTCTCATATACATTGTTATACATTATTTAAATAAAAATTAATTAATTTTCAAGATCAAAATTTAAATATAAAGTTAAATTAGTTTATATTGTATCTTTTGTAATTCATGCATGGCATTTGTCAAGTTACTGATGTATATATATATCACCTAATTACTTGGATGTCTACTTTCATTTATCATGGATCTAAGAGCATGTGGATGCGTTGGGCCCACACCTACCCATGCTGTTCACATGACAAACCCATGCCCCACCAACTTGCCTTGGCCTGATTTATATTTATTGTATGGTGACATACATCATTTTTTTTACCTAATTAATTACTTTTTATTAAGAAGTACGACTCATTGCAATTTATACTTTATATCAAGAAGTATAATATCACAATGTATTACAAATTGCACCAGATAGGCTTTGAGCGGATAGATTGTTTTCTGGAAACCAAACAATAGGTCTGGTTCATGATAAGATACACTTGAAGCCGAAACCATGCATGAGTCACAGAGATACTTATCTATTGAATCAGTGGTCTCCAACTTAAACAAGCTTTCTTATCCATATAATATGTTGTTATCTACAATATGTTGATATGTGGTCTTTGTGAGGAGGAAAATGTAAGAGAGGGTTTTTGTTGGATTAGGGTTTCAAATGAAGATGATGAATTAGAAGAAGAGGGATAAGGGAATTAAATCAACCAGGAAAATGTAAAGTTGTCCTAATAAAGGAGTTTTAACAGAGGAACCTTTACAGTAAATGGTGAAGTTCACAAACACAAAGATAATACAGTTTAATGAATTGTTACCTACTTAGCTTGTTAGCAACAAGTCACCTATTTGTTATTGCTCCATTAGTACAACTTAGTTAATATGGTTCCACAGTTACAAATTTGGACATCAACAATTTAATACTAGAAAATTAAAGGATATTCACCTATAGAATTCTCATGCACACCAATCAACAAATTAGAAATATTAAGAAAAGATTAAAATTTTAGATATAAACTTATAGCACACATTGCATAAGTTTATTGATTTAACATTAGAAAATTCTATCATAATTTACAATCAACAATTCAAAATATTACATCATAGTTTTGTAATTAAACATGGACAAAAAGAAACATGATCGTAAACTCCACAAGAAGCTATAATCCACAACATAATGTCAAACATACTAGAAAATATTTGGAATATTGTTTGTCTTACTTGATTTTGTAAGAAGAAAATAAATTGTGTCAAGATAAAAAATGAAAGAAATAGATAAGTTATAGAGATATTTAACTACAACAAGTACCTTATTTAATGGACAAGTGGTTGTATAGTGATCTTTTCCGTGACATTAGCCACAAACTTTTCTTCTCGACGAAATCTCTTTAGACATTGCAACTTCTAGGCTAGATTTGAACCTTTGTGATTTGTTTGGCCTTCTCTTGCTCTTGACTCTTTTTGAATCCTGTATAACAAAGTTTGGCAATTCATTTGAAATTGTTTTGTCCACTAGAATTTCTTTGGTGTTGTCTGAGTTTTTAGTTTCCAAATCATTGAGTGTTTTCAATATTTCTTCTAACTTGGGCATAGCTTTGTAATGTTTAAAACTTCTTGAACGTAATTGTCACACTTTGAGTGTAGATGACCAGAGGCTTCAAATTATCACTGAAGTCAACTCATTATCAATTGGCATACTTGTTACTTGACTGATGGCTCCATACCAGGCATTGATAGTTCATCTAAGTAAAATGCATTTATCTGGACATTTGGTGAGCATTTTCTTCCTAAAGATGCTTAATATGTACTTACACAAAAAACCCTTCATATTCAAACTTTTACCAAGTGTATTTGGCTATGACTTCATTAGTACTAATAAACTCAACAATATTTGTTTTCTTACCATTACCATGTTCTTGTACAGAATAAGTTACCTGATCTCCTAGTTTGGATAACTTTTTTGTTACATAGGCACTTTCTATTTTCAATTCATCCTAAAACAATAAGAAGTTAGCTTGTGTATACAAATTGTCAAGTTGTGCCTCAATAGGATGTGCTGATATGTGGACACGTTTGGTATGCATGGTCTTAAAATCTACTCTCTCCTCAATATCACAATGCATGCCAGGGCTCTATCAATCTGATGAACAAACTACGATAATGCAGTCTAGGAATTGACAAATTCATCAAAAAAGTAGTTTATACTTTCAAATCTTTGACTAGAAGTCATTCCATAAAAGAAAGTATCCTTAAGATATACATGTACCCAATGATACGTTTTAGCAGTAAACATTTAGCAAGCCAACTGCTATCAGTAGTGCTATACTTTTCTTTAAGTTCTAACCATCTTTACTCAAATTCTTCAACACTCTTAGACTGATATATCCATGCATTATACTTTTCCTTGAGATGTTCATTGTTGCACCTCAAATCTCTTAAATGCAAAATTGAGTTTTTGCCAAAATGCCAAGAACAATAGTGGTGCTTTGCATAAGGAAATATCCTTCCAATGGCATTGCAAAATGCTCCATCTTGACCGGTAATAGTAGGTGTAGGATGCTTGCCATATTTACAGTATAATCAAGTATTAAACAACCAAACAAAAGTCCTGTCAGTTTCATCTACAAGAAGTGCATATCTAAATAATGTTGATTGCCTATGGTGATTTACTCCAGTAAAAGGAGCTAATGGCATAGAGAAATTGTTAGTTTGATAAGTGACATTGAACACAACATGTCACACTCCGTGCACTACACAACAGTACCAATACTATCCATTCATTTAATTATGACTAATTTAACACAGATTAATAAATAAATAGGTAAATAATTTAACCTGGCTATCTAGAAACTTACGTGTAGCTAAGTGGCTCCGAAATTTACATCAGAATAAGATTGCACCGTCAACGTTACACTTGAAAACAATGCACAAATAAAACACACATGAGTGACATTATTGTCACCCAGTACGTGCCTCTAAACCAAAATCGAGCAAAAACCCTAAAGAACTATTAGTCACAAAGTAAACAACAAAATCGAAAAGCGAATACAAAATCCGGAAATCTATTTATAAATCATGTCTTTTTCAAAAAAATTTATTCTTTTCCTCTGAAATTTCATGCATTTTTGCAAATCACTTTTCATGCATTCTCAAGAGGCAATTCCTCAACTAAAGTCCAGCCAAAACACAATTTATTTTATATCTCAATTTACAACAAAACCACTATTGGAAACTAGTTCAAATCACAAGTCTCAACTCATGTAGAATCTAGATCAAAACCACAAGCTCAAACCACAGCTTCATTCTAGCTCAAAACCACACACATAGTCTCAACAAAACCTGTCGTATCACCCTAACTATAAGTAACTGGCCACGTCTCAACAAAACTTATCGTATCACCTTAGCCACATGATTTATAAATCAAGTCTTTTTCAAACATTTTTATTCTTTTTATCTGAAATTCCATGCATCTTTACAAATCACTTTTCATACATTCTCAATAGGCAATTGGTCAACTAGAGTTCAACCAAAACACAATTTATTTTATATCTCAATTCACAACAAATCACTGTTGGAAACTAGTTCAAATCACAAGTCTCAACTTAGGTAGAATTTGATTCAAAACTACAAGGCCAAACTACAGCTTGATTTTAGTTCAAAACCACACACATAGTCTCAACAAAACCTGACGTATCACCTTAACCACAAGTGACCAACCTGATCACAAATAGTTGGCGAGACTTCTAATCCAACCCTACTGCAGTGCCGCGGTGAACTATCCTTCGTAGGAGTTCAACAGCCTTGGCCACAGTATCACATGAGTAACATGCATGGGGTGCATCCTTATAACGCCCTTAGGTACTCGAGCACCTAGGGACTCCAACCTTAGACCCTACTAGCATCGACACTGAGGGTAGTCTGGGTCTACGATACCTTATGTCCTACAATACCACAATACACAGTCATGAGGCTCATTTCTTAGACCAAACTCGGCAACCATAACCTAGAATGCATCCTGACTACTCAAAGGTCTTAATACCCCTTACCGGTATGGTCTGTCGGCCCACATGGTTCTTACAAAATATCAAAAAATCTTTTAAAACGTATGCATTTCTTTAAGAACCCTTTTCAAAACTTTATTTTCATCAAAAACTATCTCCAAGCATTTTTACAATTACTTAGCCATTTATTATCACATAATTATTCTACAAGTATTTCCTAATCATTACAAAATTTCATTATCGCAGAAACCATTTCAAACTCTTTTCCCATGTATTTCATAAGCATTTATCAGCATTCATTCTCATAAAACCACTACATATCTCATGCATTGTCTATTGGAATATAGCATTTCGTACCGACCATTCGCGTTGGGCACTCACGTGACTCATCCGCACCTCCAACACTTGCGACGTGGTCATGCTATAAGCCCGCGCTGGTAGGTCTTGCCTACCAATTGTGCTACAATTTTTGCAAACAAACCAGAGAACACAGAACATGCAAAGAGCTTAACGAAAATCTCGTAAAATCTTCAATAATTCTCAGAAAACATCATGAGTCACTTCGAAATGTTCAGAGCATGCAAATTCACATATTCATACATTCATTTAACCAAAATCTCTGTAAAAACTCATGTGATTCACTGACAAATCCTGCACAAGGCATGGCAATCCATGTTTTTCATATAATTCATGCTAAATCTACCCATTTTATCAGTTTAAGCATGATTTAAGGGAGAAAAATGAGGGGAACACATACACAGTTGGAGTTCACCAATGTCTCTTCCAACTCTGATGAGCTTCTAGCAAGCTCTCCCGATGCCTGCTCTCCCTGGCAACACACCCTCCACCTCAGGCAAAACTCCTCCTCAGGCGGTGGTCCTCCAGTGAATTCCCCGACGACACACGAATCTCCGATGGAGCCTCTCTCTGGCAACACCCGCTTCCTCTCTCACCTCACCTCTCTATTTCTCCTCCCTCTCTCTCATTTTTCATGCCAACGGGGGAAAGTTCTCAAGGTAACTTATACCCCTCACGCCACAGTCGCACATTTGGGAATCCTGGTAGTTAACGTGGCAGAGCAAGGTAGGCAAGACAGGTGCTGGTGGGTGGCGTCATCGATGGCAAACACGGGTAGTAGCTGTCAAGCTACATTCACTGTGCCTATTGTATTCAGGACGGTGCGCTAGAAATTTCCAATGGCTACTCACGCCTACAGTACCTACTGACAAGATCCACCAACATTATTCGCTTGACCCTAACTGAATAGAGCCAAAGAGAAAAACAAAAGGCCAAATCATGAAAATAAGCACACATCAATCAAAGTCTCGATTACAAAATACATCATATCTGGATTTCTGGATATACACTGTGGTTGACCCTAAATGTTACACAACAACTTCTCTGAAGTTCATGTAATTGGCTTTGTACCTTTCATTAGTCCAAAAGATGTTTCTTATAGTATATGACTCATTAAGTTTATACCGAAAGAAAAATCCATCATCCACTGATTTCTTCTCTAAAAAGGTCTTGAAAATTGACATGCACTCGTGACCCATGTTATTCTTTTGACTAGTTCTCAAGTGATCAATGCAATCTTGTGGAGTAACATATTTTTTGCCAATTGCATTTAACACTTGGGCAATTTTTGAAGGTCCCACACCGCACTTTGACCAAGTACTGATTAAATCCTTAACAGTAGATGACAACTTGTGATGTGACCGCAACCTTGATATTTTTTATGGGGTGGCTAACATGTGGTTGTGTTCCTCAACAAATTGCTTTACAATTCATATGTCTTTGTTGTTTATAGAGACATGCAAATGAGCTTGACAACCTTGATGGGTTTCTCTACGCATTTTTACCTTTGGAGTATGCAATAGTCCTTGTTGCGATACAACTTGTTTTTCTAGATTAGCAAAAGTGACTCATTCTAATAGAGAACCCAACTGATTTAGCATATAGATTGTAATGGTTGTAAGCCACCCCTTCTAACACAAATTCCATTCCAATTTGTGGTTTCAACCTACATTTAAGGATGCTTGACCATCCATTTCTTTCTCAGCCTAAATTGAACCCTAATCCTTATGTTCATCCTCGCCAATGATGTACTCATTCCATCATCGCAATCTACATGAAATGCAGAAGTATCTCCATCAACTATTTTATTTGCATTATACTCCATATCATCTGCTAACCACTCCATATCACTATCCATTTCTATTTATCAAGAGAAATTAACAATTTCATGATGTCATCCAAAATGCAAACATTGGCATGATGAAACTTACTGTGTGCAATTAATATTTTTCTAAACCAAAATTTAACACATGCCATGACCAGATTTATTTGAGTTAATAAAAAACAAGGTAGAATAGTAACAAGTAGTTAAAAAAAGAATGCAATTACTTTAATTTCCAAATATTATATGACTCCTCTTACTTTTTGTGTGCTATATATAACAACAATAGCAGCGAACAACAAAGGCGACGAACAACAACACCGAACAGCAGCGGCGATGCGACAAACAACAACAACGATGCGACAAACAACAACGGTGACGAATAGCAGCGATGAAAGCTTGTCTAAACACGATGCTTAATGGAGATCGACGAATAGCAATGGCTTAACTTGACAAATAAAGGATTTGGGTAGAGAGATAAGAGGAACAAGGGCTTGGCTCGGTAATAGCGAATTAGGATTGTGAGAAAAGAGGAAGAAGGAGAAATCGACTTTTGGTTTGGGGAGAGCTGAAATTGGATACAATAGGTTACAATTTTGTATTTTTTTCTACACACATTACAACAATAAGATAGCAATCTAATGGTGATTGATCCTTCATGCACAGTTTATTAGTTGTACACTCATGTATAGCTCCAATTTGCCCAAGATAATAACTTAAAAAACATACAATAATTATCCTATTAGTATTTAACCACATAAGCATTAAAAATTATTTTGAATGCATGTTCAAGAGGATGTTAAGAATATAGAACCATACATTGCTGAAATAAAATAACTTACCCTTAGAAGAGTGTATTTACTTACCAAGGTATTTAACACTTCTAGAGGAAACATCAACTACTTATATCATTTGTCTTTTCAACTCATGACATGTCATGAATCGAGTTAATTCAAGTTCCACCCAAACTGATTGCAATTTGTGAATGTAGTCTATGACTCACCTAAATCGTAACCTTTGTATTTGCATACCATCGAGAAAAAAAAACCATTAGTCATAAGGTATTAGAGTATAGGCTCATTGTTAGAAATATTACATTAATTTTGATGATTATTCAATTGTGCTTATTTTCATAAATATTATAACGTGAAAAATATTTTAAGTGTCTTAGCATGA
>JAMKQA010005318.1:0-65326 GCA_024699735.1 Posidonia australis
CGCATTCTGGTTTTATTTCGTAGACTTGTCCTTTTTTTGTTTTTGCATGATTTTTCATGTTATGGTTTTCCTTGTCTTCCATAATAGATTAGGTGGCGACTCCATTTGTTTTGTGTTTTTCGACGTGATTTTGCCGACTGATTTCGCATCTTTTGCGGAATCTCCTCGTCGGCATGGTTACACCACCCAAAGCACCTTTTTTGTTTCACCGGTAGAGCTTTCCCACTCGCCGTGACACCCTCCATTCCAGCCATCCAAATCCATAGCCATTGCACACCCGAGCATCTTGACACCTTAACTGACCTCCTCTGTGCGCCTTCGCCACTATCAGGTACCGCCAGTCCCCAAGAACACCGTCGCGAACTACCTACATTGGAGGGACAACCCACCATATCCACAGGTATGCTTTCTTCCCTATTAAGCTCACATATGCTATGCTTTTCTTCATATTTCTATGGTTATGTTAGTATGATTCTTAGTATGTGTTCATTTGCTTGAGTTGTGCATGATTCCTCATCATTCATATGCATATTTCCATTATCGGTGATGGGTTCACATGGCTTGTGTTTGGCCAACTACTCTAGCATGAGGCAAGGCTACCTAGAGGCCCCTCTCTCTTCCCCTTTCTCCATTGAAAGAGGTTGGGGAGAAAGGCTACTTGAGCACAAGGCAAGCCAAAATGTTACTCGGCGTTCATGACCACCACCACAGTCGGCCAAACCCGTAAAATCCAACAAAATTCAAAGAGGTTGGGGAGGAGATGTTTTGCATTCATTTGCATCCACATTGCATCCTCTACCTTCCACATGCACCATCCATCCTCTGGATTTACCGCTAAGGCTCCTCGGTACGCGCAACCTGAGTTCACAATCATGGGTCGCCAAAGAACCCATTTACGGGGGTGGAGGTGGATGGAAACATCCTTGCATCGTAGAACCTAATTCATGGACTAGACATGCTCATCATCAACCCATCATGCTTTCCAGGCCTTAGATTGCATGGATTGATCGTCAGAATTCCACCATTTTCGATGATCGAGGTCGCTGTTTGAAATAGTGGAGCACCATCCTAGCACACCAGGCTTGCACATCGCCCTTTTACTAGGTGCAGGCAATGGCATTACTTCCTGTTTTGCGTGCTTTCCTCCAATGTTTTTGGCTATAGCATCCTTGACTTGTCATTCTACATATTTAGACTACACCTTGGCATATCACTTAACACAACACTTGCATGCATTGATACTTAATTTGCGTACAGTAGGGCAATGATATGTACTATATCATGATCCTTGAACTAGGCATGGTGGCCCTATGTATATCCCTTGCGGATCGTACCGATGCAAGTGCCTCGATTCAGAACTGATGATGTAGCATTGCTGAGCATTAGATAGCATACCATTCCACCTCGCACATTTCATCTGCATTAACATATAACCAAGCATGCATTTAGACATAGGCAAGCACATACATGCATAAATCGCACATGCGAGCGATAAGCTTAAGAAAGACTGACTTGTTGGCCATGTGGGGGTGCTTAATACCTTCTCCTTGCGTAATAGGAATCCTTGCCCTATATTTGGCTCGTAGTGTCCTTTGTTTTTCATCCCATAAGCGTAGAGCATTGCATTGCTTTTGCATCACTTTTTTCTTTTGCACATTCTTGCATTCAGTTTTCTTCATCTTTTTGTTAAATAGACTAGATGGTGACTCTCATTTTCCTTTCTTGCATCCTTCAGCTTTCGCCAAGGTTTTCACCATGACTTTGCTTGGCCTCGTGCATTTGGCTTTCCTGCCTCGCACAAAGTAGTTGTAACGACCCCCAAGTTCCATCCTAGCTACGAATTTCCACTTAATTATTTGTTTTATCTTTATTATTAGCCAACAATTACACTATAATGTAGCTAAGGCTAAGTACTCTCAACAATAAAATAAAACCACTAAACAATAGAAATAAAACTAAATTAACACTCACCTGGATCCCTGATGTGTGGTGGTGTGACCTCTCCTATATGCACTAGCAATCAACAACTATTGTCCTACACCTTCAAAACACACAAAACAAAGCACACGTGAGTGACCACTCAACGGTCACCTAGCATGCACCCCACCAACAACTCGACAACCTATGTCAAGGACAACCAAGCACAAATATCACACTCGGATGTCGCCAAACCAAAAAGGCAATCTACTGATTCCCAACACACAAGCACCGGCATCCCTCTCGGATGTCGTAGCACCAAACCAAGCAGTCTACCACAACCTGGTAGGCCACACAACCACAAAACCATGCCTGTAAAACCATTCTTTTCTTTTCCTTTTCAAAATCATATGCGTGCACTTTTAAAATCTTTTATGCATGTCTGAGATGGCTATTCTCGCCATCTCAAGCCCAAAACCACACCAAAGCACAACTACAAAGACTCTGCTTTGCAAAACATGGTCGCCTCTGGACCGAAGCACAAAACCAAGCTACGGAGCCTCTGCTCCCAAACCATGAAGCCATCTCTCCCAAAACACTATGCCTCAACAAGCGCCAAAGCCACAGCCTCCTCTAGGCTCAGAGCCTGATTTCCTGAACCAGGATTCCGCACAAACACAACCTGTGACCATGCCGGTGGAACCCTTGCACGACTCTCCTCCTACTGGGTGCGTGGAAGCACACGAGGAGACCCGATACAATCACGGCGAAGATGGTGAATCCGGAGGAAGAGACTAGACCCAAAAACACCCAGGGAAGATAAAAAGGATAAGGAAAGGAGTCACCACATAGTCTTTTAATGGAAAGACGAGGAAAACCAAAAACACAAGAAAACTGGGAAGCAAATAAGATGCAGAACGTATGTGTGTGCTCCGTGCCTAATGGACAATGCACAAATGAATGCGGGCCATAGAAAGGGTAAGGATTCTGGTTACTCACGGGGAAGGGGTTAGGCACCCCCATGCGCTCGAGAAAACTCGGTCTTTTTAGGTTTTCCTATTGTCAATGGTCTATGGATGTATGCTTGCTTATTCTATATGCTCATGCTAAATATGACTGAAAACATGCCAAATCAAAGTAAAGAAATGAAACAAAGGAAAAGCTAATCCGAGGGTCAAATGTAGGCATGGAGAATGCCACTTTACTATACGCCCTTGAGCGATGAGAGAAATCATGAAAATCAAGAAATTCTCGGAAACCATCTCGTAAATCAGCGGAAATTTGGATAAATCTGAGAAAAACAAAAAGGGGAAAATAATCCTCATTTCGGGACAATGTCGGCTTTGATATGCCTTTTAATGTACACCCTCGGGCGATGGAAAGCCAAAACAAATCTAAAGGCGAAAATCGAGAGAAATCCGTGAAACGACGAGAAAACCAAGCTCGGGACAAGCTAGAAAGGCGTGCGCAAAGCAAGCAAGGAAAGGCAAGAAAACATGTGCAAATTGCATATGTGAGTGTAGATAGTGAGAATTCTAGGGGCCTTTGTGCAAAAACCCAAATTCCTATTAAAACTGATATTCTGAAGCCCAAATCATTAAAAATACATTGGAAAACACATTCTATGCAATTATGAAGAAATCTGGGGTCAAATGTGCAAACATGTACAATCCTAGTCAAAATGAAGTTTCCTAGGGGTTAAAATGCAATTTTACCACTAAAACATGCATTTAAAACAATTTAGTGGGAATTCAGGGTAAAATATGCAAGAAAAATGATTCAAGAAAGTTCCAGAAAGTTTCATGGGCAAAACAGTCTTTTTACCCCTGAAAACAGGCATTCAAAGTAAAATTAGTGAAGTACAAGGGCTAAGCTGCAAATTGCTAAGCAGAATAAAGCATCCAGAAGAATTTCAGTAAAGACTGAGGGTTAAAATGCAATTTACCCAGAGAAAACATGCTTTAGAATTTTTTTCAAAAACTTATGGGGTTGAAGTGCAATTTAACCAGTAAAAAACGACATTTTGGATGATTTTTGAAGAATGTAGGGGCTTAAATGCAAATTAACCAGTAAAAATAAGCATTCTGGATGATTTTAGAAGAACATAGGGACCTTTATGCAATTTTCACAGAAAAATGAACTTTCAGAAAGATTTCAAGAAAGCTCAGGGTCTCTTATGCAAAATTCCTGAATAAAATGCATTAAAAGAAAACTTGAGGGCTTTTGCTAAAGTTTAATGCCTGGAAAACATTATTTTAAATGTTCAGGGGGAAGAATGTAATATTTTAAGTTAGAAGTTTATTCGAATGATTTACGAAAAATGAATGGGGGACCTATTTGTAATAAAATGACCCATGTGTAATACAAAAAGGACCTAAATGTAAGGAAAACAAAGTTTCAGATGTTTATTAAAATAAATGTTTTTATTTCTTTTAAAAAAAGAAAAAAGAAACGACGGCCGTCGATGATGGAGCTCTGCCGCCGCCGACTGTCAGGGGAGGCAAACAAGGCCTTCCCATGGTCTGATCTTAGATCAGACCTCACAAGAAGCAAGAAGGGAGTGAGAGGAGAGGATCCAACGGAGTGGATCAAGGATCAATTGGTGGGAGTGGTCCTCCCACCTCCCTCGCCGTTGAGGAGCTCCGGCGACGGCATCGGGGAAGAATGGGCCTTTGGAGGGCAGCAGTGCGGCGTTTTAACGGTTGCAGAGGCATCTTGGAGCATCGGGGAGTGTCCAAGGTTCTTCTGGAGCGAAATGGAGGCTGATGGAGCAAGGAGGGGGATCGCCTGTCACCGCCGTGGCCTCCTCCAGTGAGCGACGTGGCTACGGTGATCCAAAGCTCGAGACGCGGTCTTGGAAGCTCTGGAGGCTTCGCGGGACACGGTGGAGTGTGGTTGGACCATCGGGGATTTGCTGCGCAGCGAGGGGCACGCGCTGCTCCTCTTGAGTGGTTGTCTTCTCCGGTGACGGTGTCTCTAGCGCTTCTTCGGCGATTCTTGTACGGGGCTGTCTGGAGGTGTCGGAGCGGCGATCCAAGGAGTGGGAAAGCACCGGGGAGACTAGAGGAAGAGGAGAGGAGGATCAGGGGTCAGGGCCGTGCCCTGGATCGCTCCCCCCACCTACATCGCCGGAAAACGGCAACGGTGAGCCTTAGGGACCAATTCCGACCAGAGGAAGGCTCTGGGTGGCTCGGAATTGTCCAGAATGAAGGAGGTGGTCCTAGGTCACTATTCTCAGAGCTAGATGGGATCAGAGAGGGGCGTACCTGGCTTGACGGAGCTCTGCAACTCGCCGGAGCGCCGGGAATCTCCTTCTCTCCTCTCTGCGAGCTTCCCTTTCTCTCTGGAATTCTCTGGCACTCACAGCTCTCTTCTCTCCTGCGCCAAAAGTCTTCTAAAATCATGCCTCTACCCTTCCTTTTATAGGTGAAGAACCACAGCTACCCACTGCAACAGAATGCCAACCATGTTAACAGAACCACTAACCAACCCTCTAACTCCCTAGCTGAAGTCGTAATAGCCTAACAAACTAACAAGAACTGAACGGCTGCCTCCTTGCTGTCCCTTTGGTCGCTGACAGGGATGAACGGCGATCCAGGCTTCGCCAGCGGCTGATCTAGTGGCTGGAGATGCTTGGAGATTTGCTGGATTAGTGGTGAAGCTCGAGCTGGCTGAAGAGCTCAGTAAGGAGGTGGGTTCAAGCTGATTCGTGGGAGATCAGTGGAGAAGAAGTGGGTTCAGTGGGGAGGAGAAAATGAGTGTGAAATTTGTATGTATTTTTGGTAGAAAAAATAATATTAGTAAATGATGAATATGGATAGGGAAGCTAAAGTGTTAGGTTGGGAAAAGAGGAAAAAAGAAAAAAAATGTTTATGGTGGGCCTTCATGGGCTTTGGGACCAAGGTGGGATCAACTGAGCTTAATGGGCCTATGTGGGCCTTGTGGACCTCCATGGGCCCAAGTGGGCTTTAATGGCCAAAATGAATTAAATGGACCCAAATAGGTTAAATGGGCCTAAATAGGTATTGTGGGCCCAAGTGGGCTCAAATAGGGTTTAATGGGCATATGTGGGCTTCCATGGGCCTAATAGGCTTAAATGGATTCAATTAGAGTTAGAGCTCAGCCACCACATCTCCATCTTGCAAAATTAGGAAATTGGGGTGTCTACACAACCACAAGCACAAACAGTGTGTCGAACTGTCCGGTGCCATGCAGACAACACTGACCACAAGCAGTCCACTGAGGAGCGACCACGGTGGTTGCACTGCCACGATGTGCCATCCTATGCAGGAGCCGTGTTGTCTCGTGATTCTTCCACCTGGAGAACTGTCAACAAAGCCAACCACTCTTGGGTAAGCAGTCCTGTCTCTCAGGATGCTACCAGCTATGGGATGTGTGTCCCACCCGCACTGGCCACCACAAGGTATGCCTCCTCACAGTGCCCTCTACATGGTGCTCAGGAAGGAGTTTCATATCTCCACACTCGACAACACCTGAGCCTTAGTGCGCACAACGATGGCAGGAGTATCATACCTCCCCGTCGTGCCACGAAACACCTCAACCCGCGGATCACAACCCTAGCCTCAAAACGACAGTCAAGGAGTGTCATACTTCCAAGACCCGACGAACCTCAGCCTCAGGTTCTCGGCCCCCAACGTAAATATAAAGCACCAGAAAACTCTTTCCAAAATCATTTCCAAATCTGTAATTTTCTGTTTCCAAAACTCTCTTTTAGAAAACCTTTTCAAAAACCATTAAATATCATTTAAAACTCAAGAAATACTGTGCCCAAAGCCGCACGGAAACGAAAGGCCAAGAAACTATAAACTAAACACAATCTCAATAGTTCTCTTGTCAGGCCTAGGCAAAAACACCGTGGGAGTGTCTGGGTTCACGAGCATCACGCTCAACCCACGACCACAACCCAAGAAAACACCAACAAAAACGTCTTCTGAGTGCCAAACCCATTCAGAAGACACCACAGCAAAGCAAACACAACCAAAACTATACGCTCTCGCATCAAGTATAAGACACTTATTGGTTCGTGTCTCTTGAAAGCATAGCTAGATTGGCTCAAACACTTGGGACAGTGCCACTGAATACTCTATTCAATGTACCGCACATAAAACCACACGAGCCCTAGACCTAGGGATGCTATCATTATCCCTAAAGTCTAATTTGAACCATTCGGAGAGAGAACCTATTATTTCTAAATCATTTCATCTTTAATTCTATCCACACCTGAGGTGGAATCTTGCTAATTCATTTTAGGCAAACCCTAGATCATTCTAATGATTATCCTAATCATTTATGCCATTATATTTATCTCCCCAAGATTAATATATATATGTATATAAATATATATATATATATATATATATATATATATATTAATTAAAACATAAAATATCTTAATGCAGGATCAAGGCTTGGATTTGCAGACTGAAACAAAACGGTCGACCGAAAACTCGTGATTCGGCAGACCGAAAATGTTTGGTTGACCGAATCAGGAATTTTGTCAACACCCAAGACCTAAAACGACAGACCGAATAAATTTGATCAACCAAATTAGGGATCAAGGGGACAATCTACAACAAAATCGACATCCAAAATAATTTGGGATGCCGAAACAGATGACTGCAGGGCACATCGAAATGGGACCCAAAGTCTAATCCTGCAAACCATCAATATAAACCATGCAAATTGTAACACCCCTCATTTTCCACAATAATTTAAAACAATTTAAACTACAGGAAAATTAAAGCTAAACAGAAGATATTAAACTACCAAGAACCTACGTGTGCGGCTAAAAGACTCTGATCTATATGGACTACGCTAAACCAACCGCATGTCTGCACTTGCAAACCAAAATCACAAGGAAAACGCATGAGTGACAGAAGTCACCCGGTACGCACCCCAAGAAAATTGTTAAAACAAAACTATAATTAATTTTCCTTTTAAATTCATTTCAAAAACCATTTTCTCAAAACTTCTCAAATAAGACCTATACCGGCCAAAACCACAACAGAAGCTCTACTAGCCCAAAGCCACAAGCAAAGGCCCTCAATGGCCGAAACCACACATAGTGAGTCGGGAAGCTCAGCGCTAGGCAACCTAACTATGGCCACAAGTAGCCCATCGAAGAGCAACCAACGACGTCTGCACTGCTACGACGTGCCACCCTATGCAGGAGCTACGATTCTCCCACCTAAAGAACCCTCACAAAGCCAACCCCTCCCTAGGAAGGCTGTCCTGTCTCTCAGGACGCTACCAGCTACGGGGCACGTCTCCCACTCGCACTGGCCACCACAGGGTACGCCTCTTCATGGTGTCCTCCACACACGGTGCTCAGGAGGGAGTGCATACCTCCATGCCCAATGACACCCCAGCCTTAGTGCTCAAAGCGACAGCAGGAGTATCATACCTCCCCGTCATGCCACAAGACACTTCAACCCTAGCCTTGAGGCGATAGTCAAGGAGTCTCATACCTCCAGGACCTGACGCCCCTCAGCCTCAGGTATCTCGGCCCCCAACCTCAACCAGGGAGTCGTGCCGGACCACTCGAGAATGTCGTTACATTCCCTGGTCGTAACGACACAGTCCCACACTGTCTCAACTAGTACACAGAAAACTAGGAAAACATTTTCTAAAACAGGCCAACTATTTCATTGAAATCCATTTTCCAAAATCATTTTCATATCTTTGAAAACTTTCTGAAACCTTGTAAAACAGCGTATCAGGTGTCCTAGGGGACCACCACTGATGGCCCACGATCTCATCTCATGGGGACAAAACACAGCAATCCAGAAAGCCCGCGGAAAACACATTTTATAAACACATTTGGGCCCAGATTCGACATGCCGAAAAACAGGTCTGGTATGCCAAAAATCCTTGGTCCGGTAGACTGATCTGGATCGATCAACCGAATCAGGTCAATGGTCAACACTCATGCCAAATTCAGTATACCGAAAACTGGTTCGGTCGATCGAAATCTCCTGATTCGGGTGACCGTCCAAAATCAAACGACTGAATTTCGACCAAAGGACCTAATCTGACAGAAAAATGGCATATTGAAATGGTTCGGTATGTCGAATTCTGCGAAAAACAGAAAACGGCCCAAATCCTACTGTCCAAAATTGCCCCAACTGGGACCTCTGATCAGATCCCCTAAACGAGCACTAAAAATCTTACATAAAACATAAGATGTAGACTCTTGAGTCTACTCCAAATCCTAACAAACAAAACTAAAATCCATTCATCATGCATCAAGTAATAAAATCACAAAGGCAGAAGGGTCAAAACGACCCAAAACGTAACCATCGGCATAAATGCCCATAAATTCACCATAAATTCACAATAAATTCTAAGAATGTAAATTTACTTAGATTTCATGCAACCCTATCAATTTCTACCATTTTCATGCTCTCTATTACATGAGATGGAGATACGTACCTAAAAACGGCCTTCAGCTATCTCCGACCGACTCCAGCAAATTTTGGCAACGTCGCACTACCACGGCCACACCACAGCCTCAGGAATGCTCTACGCAAGCTCCACGCGCCTCCCGAGCCACCGCTGCCCTCCGCTTCTCTCCCTTAATCTCTCTCTCTCTCTCTCTCTCTCGACGCTTAACAGGGGAGGACGGGTGGAAGGAGAAGGGGGTGGAGAAGGAGGAGTGGGGAGGAAGGGAAGGGCAGGTGAGGAAGAAAGGAAACATGCCGAAGGAGGAGGAGAAAAGAAGAAGAAAGAAGGAGAAAACGGCGACGAACGGTAGAGGAGTGCGGCGTGGCTTATCAAGCCTACGCACGCGGTAGCTGGAAGCATGCTCACTTGCATGTTTAGGCCACCGACACACTGCACGAGCCCATCGGCCACTCCACCCAACCACCAGCCACAACTACTATCCTAGGAACGTGGGCCCCACGAGGACCCACACCCGGGCCCACAAGCACAGTGCCACAATGCACAGTGCCAACCACATACTAGGACACGAAATTAGAAGCCGACGCATGAGGTCCAAGCTCAAAAGTACAATGCCACACAACGTGCCTTGGAACAGTAACACTCGTCCAGGAATAAATTCATTAAAATGTAAATAATTACAAAATGAATTTTATGGGTGTTACATCCTCTACAAAGGACAGATCTTCCTGGAGTCCTTTTTGCTGAACTAGAATCACATGAGAAACGTCAGCCAAGCACTTCCTCAGCATGGAGACATGGAACACATCGTGCACAGAAGACATCTCTGGTGGTAGGTCTAACCGATAAGCAACCTCACCGATCCTCTAGGTGATCTGGTACGGGCCAATATAGCGAGGACACAGCTTGCCACGCTTCCTGAACCTCATGACACCCTTGGTTGGCGACACCTTCAGGAACACATAGTCTCCCACCAGAAACTCCACCGGTCTCCACCTCCTGTCGGCATAGCTCTTCTGCCGACTCTGTGCAGCCAACAACCTACTACGAATCAAATCCCCCTTGTCTGCATACAGCTGCACAAGCTTAAGACCATTCAACTGACGCTTTCCCACCTCTCTCCAGCAAACCGACGATCTGCTTGGCCTATCGTACAAATCTTCGTACGACGCCATCCCAATGCTCGAGTGATAACTATTGTTGTAGGCAAACTCAATCAGCGGCAAATGGTCCTCCCAACTCCCTTGAAAGTCTAAGGCACATGCTCTAAACATATCCTCCAGCGTCTGGATAGTCCTCTCTATCTGACCATTCGACTGAGGATTAAATGTCGTGCTATAGTTGAGCATAGTGCCAAAGGCCTCCTGCAGAGTTCTCTAGAACCTTGAGGTGAACCTCGTGTCTCTGTCCGACACGATGGACACCAGAACACCATGCAGCCGCATTACATTGGATACATACAACTCTACCAGGTGGTGTATCGGAAGCTTCACCCGAATGGCCAGGAAGTGAGCAAACTTGGTTAGTCGATCCACGATCACCCACATGGTGTCGTTCTTCCTTTGAGTCCGCGGAAAACTAGTCACGAAGTCCATCGAGATGTGCTCCCACTTCCCCACAGGAATATCCAACGACTGCAAGGTCCCTCCAGGTCTCTGGTGCTCAGCCTTGACCAACTGGCAGGTAGTACACCTCGCCACATAATCAGCAACATCTCTCTTCATGCCAGGCCACCAGAAGTTCCGCTTCAAGTCTCGGTACATCTTCGTACTCCCAAGGTGAATAGTGTACCTAGACCGATGCGCTTCATCCAGCAACCTCTACCTGGCCTCCTCATTCTGGGGAACATACAGACACATATCATACCTCAGCTCTCCATATGCCCCAACAGAGAAATGAGGCTCTCCACTAGCCTCCTGCTTTTCAAACATAGCTTGAACAAATGGATCCAGCTGCTGACAGGCAACAATAAACTCTAACAGCTTCAGGCAGATAAATAGGTTGGCCACCCAGGCACCAATCGTTCCCCGAGCTTACCGCTTTAGCTTGCAGCTCACTAGGTCTTCCAGCATGGTCCACTCCTTGACAATCAGGCTCGCCATCACGTGTGTACGCTGACTCAGGGCATCGGCGACCACGTTGGCCTTGCCAGGATGGTAGGATAGGCTGAAATCATAGTCCTTCAAATACTCTACCCAGCAGCGCTGCCTCAAGTTGAGGTTCCTCTGCGTGAAGATATACTTCAAGCTCTGATGATTGGTGAAGACCTCAAATTGCTCCCCATAGAGATAGTGTCGCCAGAGCTTGAGAGCAAACATTACGGTAGCCATCTCCAAATCGTGGGTCGGGTAGTTCTTCTCATGATCCTCCAGCTGGTGCGAAACATATGCAATGACATTGCCATGCTGCATCAGAACACACCCTAACCCAACACCACTGGTATCACTATACACAGTGAAGCCATCACTACCAGAAGGTAGCGTCAACATAGAGGCAAAAACCAGACGAGACTTGAACTCTTGGAAACTCGCCTCACATATTTGGTCCTAGCAAAAAGGAACTCCCTTCCTGGTCAACTCTGTCAAAGGCCTAGTTATGGAGGAGAAATCCCTGATAAACCTCCTATAATAGCCCACTAGACCCAAGAAACTCCTGATCTCTGACACAGTCTTGGGTCGCTCCCAACTACTCACCGCCTCAACTTTGGCAGGATCCACTCTGATGCCTTCTCCAGAAATCAAATGGCCAAGGAACATGACTTCACTCAGTCAGAACTCACACTTGGAGGATTTGGCGTACAGCTGATAACGCCTCAGAGTATCCAAAATCGCCCTCAGGTGCAAGGCATGAGTCTCAACATCAAGAGAATAGACCAGCACGTCATCAACAAAAACCACAACAAACTGGTCTAGAAAAGGGCTGAAAATCCTGTTCATCAGATCCATAATCGTAGCCGGTGCATTGGTCAAGCCGAAAGGCATGACCGTGAACTCGTAATGCTCGTACTGCGTCTGGAAAGCAGTCTTCTGAATGTTTGGGTCTCGTATCGTCAACTGGTGATACCATTTCCTCAGATTAATCTTCGAGAACACTGATGCAGACTGCAACTGGTCGAACAGGTCATCAATGCGGGGCAAGGGATATTTGTTCTTCACCGTGATCTGGTTCAGCATTCAATAATCTATACACAGTTGGAGCGAACCACCATTCTTGCGGACGAACAAAACAGGTGCTCCCCACGAAGACACACTTGGCTTGATAAACCCCTTGTCCTGCAACTGAGTCTTGAGCTCTCGCAACTCTACTGGCGTCATGCGATAAGGAGGCTTCGACACAGCAGCAGAACCGGGGATCAGATCGATCGAGAACTCTACTTCCCTGTGAGGTGGCATACTAGGCAAATCGTTAGGGAAAACATCGGGATATTCACACACCACAGAGATGTTGTGAACACCCAACTCAGGAGAAGTGGAGGTATCTGTACTGGCTAGATACCCCACGCAACCCTTGACCAAAGACTTATAAGCCTTCATAGCTGAAATGACAAGCTTAGGCTCATCCTGACACCCACCTTGCACAAAGAAAGACCCATCCTCAGGAGACCCAAAATAAAATCTCCTTCATGCACAGTCGATCAAAGTGGACTGTTGCGCCAACCAATCCATGCCGAGTATCACATCGTACTCCTGCATGTCCATCATGATCAGGCTGGCATCGAACTCTCTGCCATTCAACGTCAAGTTGATAGACCGTAGATACCTCCATGCTAAACTGTGCTCCCCCAGCGGCGTCACCATGCTGAGATGAAAGGCCAGTCTAGTTGGTCTCTCTCCCAACTCCACTGTGAAAGACTCAGAGATAAAGGAGAAAGAACTTCCTGAGTCAAACAACACTTTGGCCATCCGGCCAGCCACAATAAAAGAACCTGATGGCCAAACAAAACAACACCACACATTCATTCAATCAGGCAGATGTTTAGATTACAAAGGGATTACAACATATCTCATAGGGTTACAGAACCAACTATTCATCCTTACCGTCAACCACATCTCCCGAAGACCTAGCGCCTAGAGCTGCAATGGTCAAAACACGTCCCTTAGTCGACTACTGTGGTGCGCTTCCTACCTTTTTAGGCGGTTTCGAACAAGATCTTTGAACATGTCCTGCCTTCCCATAATTATAGCACACCACAGAGGCCGAAGGCTGTAGAGGATGAGGACAATATGCAACTATGTTACTCCCAACAAAACACCGTCGGCCCATAGAGGAAACACTGGACCACGCCTTCTGCTTCTTCTTAGGGCTACCCGAACCAGCAGCACTTGGAGGACCTCATGAAAACAACAAAAAACACAAAGAGACACTATTCATCTCAAATCATAAATACAGCCATAAATGTCCCACAAATGCACAATAAATCCTAATAAAATTACTACAATTACTAGCACACTAACATACACCAATGGTACAAATTTGGAAACAGAATAAAATCTATGGGGTGTGTACCTTCATCGAAGACGCGGCGGCATGAGACGGACGGCGACACTCCTCCTCCAACCATGAGCTACTCCTCTCCTCCATGCGATGACGGCGGCACGGCGGCGGCTGCATCCTTTCTTCTCTAGCCATCTCTCTCTCTCTCTCACACATCTCACCCCTCTTTCTCTCCATCTCTCCTTCCCCAACGAAGAAGACGAAGAAGAAAAGGATAAAGAGGAAAGAGTGGGGGTGGAACCTAGGGAAGTGAAAAGAAAGAAAAGAAAGAAGGAAAGGAAAAAGAAAGAAAGGAAGCCGCAAGTACGAAACCAGACTACACGACCTTCCACATTCACGTGACTCGTGCAAAGCGAGATCTGTCACCAGAGCACAGGACAAACCCTCAAAACACCCACGAGGGTTGGCACAACATCCAAACGACACCATACCAAAAAGGCCAGAAACACACAATCTAGGAGCCAAACACTACTGAGAATGTGTCCCACATTAGGCACTAAGGCCCTCAATGCTCAATACACCTGAAATTTACCTTAATTATCTGGCCAAAGCACCACTTCTAAAACTGGGTCGTTACAGTAGTTGTCGGCGTGGTTACAAGAACTGGCAACTCCACTTGGAATAACTAAATTCTAGCTTTAGCTTTTGCTTTTTGCTTGCATGGCATTTTTGCTTTTGTTCGGCTTCATGTGCATTTGCTTGTTTGTAGACACCTCGATTTTGAGGCTACTTATCGGTGGATTTCTCCAGAAGAGCTCACTTTGATTGTGATGTGGCATTCCCTAACACTAGAACTTACCCTAATGCAAAAACCTACCCAATCATACCTAAAATCCTAGATCAGACCATCACATCCCTGTCCTTAAGTCCAAAATCACATTCACTCCATTGTGCCAATAAAAATCCACTTCACGTAGCCTTTCGAAGCATGTGTTCATATAGCTAAACTATGCCTATTATTGCATGCATATTATTTACATAGCCATTACATGCATGCCTATTATTCACATAGCCATTGCATGCATGTTATTTACATAACCATTGCATGCATGTATACCATTCACATAGTCATTACATGCCTTTGCATCAACCTTTGCATGCCATTTCAACTCAATAATTTATACCCCTATCCCAAGACATTGCATGCATTACTTCACCAAGCCATCACAAGCAATTCCACTTGGAGACCTTTGGAATGCCATCACCATGCATCCCACGTAAGGGAGGGGAGGGGAAAAGAAAAGGAGAACAACCATCACTCCATTCCTGTATAGATCTCCAAGTCGCTACCACTAAACCTAGCTACAAATTTCCATTTAATTATTTGTTTAACTTTATTATTAACCAATAATTACACTATAATGCAGCTAAGGCGAAATACTTTCAACAGTAAAATAAAATCACTAAACAATAGAAATAAAACTAAACTAACACTCACTTGGATCCCTGATGTGTGGCAGTGTGACCCCTCCTCTATGCACTAGCAACCAACAGCTACTGTCCTACACCTGCCAAAACACACAAAACAAAGCACACGTGAGTGACCACTCATCGGTCACCTAACACGCACCCCACCTACAACTCGGCATCCTATGCCAAGGGCAATCAAGCATAGGCATCACACCTGGACACCGTCAAACCAAAAGGGCAATCTATCGATGCCCAACACACAAGCACTGGCATCTCTCCCAGATGCCGCAACACCAAACTAGGTAGTCTACCACCACCCAATAGGCCACAAAATCACAAAACTATGCCTTTAAAATCATTTTTTCCTTTTCTTTTCAAAACTATATGCGTGCACTTTTAAAACCTTTTATGCATGCCCAAGAAGCCTATTCTTGCCATCCTAAGCCCAAAACCACACCAAAGCATAACTACAGAAACTTTGCTTTGCACAACATGGTCTCCTCTGGACCCAAGCACAAAACCAAGCCACGGAGCGTCTACTTCCAAACGATGGGGCCACGGGTCTCAAAACACTACACCTCAACAGTGCTAAAGCCATGGCCTCCTCTAGGCCTATTGCTTGACTTCCTAAACCAGGACTCCTTACAAACACAACCACAAACAATGTGTCAAACTGCCTGGCGCCAAGCAGACATCACTGGCCACAAGCAGTTCACCGAGGAGCAACCACGGCATCTACACTGCTACAGTGAAGCCACCCTGTCCAGGAGCGATCACCGTTCTGCGATTCTCCCACTTGGAGAACTCTCAGAAGCGAACCCCTTTAGGGAAGATAGTCCTGTCTCTCAAGATGCTACCAGCTACGGGACGCGTGTCCCACCCACACTGGCCACCACAGGGTACGTCTCCTCACGACGTCCTTCATACGGTGCTTAGGAAGGAGTCTCATAACTCCACACCCGACAATACCCGAACCTCAGTGCTCACAACGGCAACAGGAGTATCATACCTCCCCGTCATGCCATGAAACACCTCAACCCGTGGACCTCAACCTTGGCCCCACGAACGACAGTCAAGGAGGAGCATACCTCCAAGACCCAATGAACACTCATCGCAGTCTGTTGGTCCCCAACGTAAATAGAAAGCATCGGAAAACTCTTTCCAAAACCATTTCCAATTCTATACTTTTCTCTTTCCAAAACTCTCTTTTTAGAAAACCTTTTCAAAACCATTAAATATCCTTTAAAACTCAAGAAACACTGTGCCTAGTAGTGGCACGGAAACCAAAGGCTGAGAAACAACAAACAAAACACAACATCGATAGTTCTCTTGTCAGGCCCAAACAAAAACACCTTGGGAGCATTTGAGTTCGCAAGCACCACGCTCAACCTACGACCACAACCCAAGAAAACACCAACAAAACATTCTCTGAGTGTCAAACCCACTCAGAGGACACCACAGCAAAGCAGACACAATCAGAACTATACGCTCTGACACCAAGTGTAAGACACATATTGGCTCGTGTCCCTTGGGAGCACATCCAGATTGGCTTAAACACCCAGGACAGTGCCACTGAATACTCCATTCAGTACACCGCACACAAAACCACACAAGCCTTAGACCTAGGGATGCTATTATTATCCCTAAAGTCCAATCTAAACCATTCAGGGAAAGAAGCTATTATTTCTAAATCATTTCATCTTTTATTCTACCCACACCCGAGGTGGAATCTTGCTAATTTGTTTTAGGAAAATCCTAGACCATTCTAATGATTATCCTAATCATTTATGCTCTTATATTTATCCCTAAGATTAATACACACACACACACACACACACACACACACACACACACACATTAATCAAAACATAAAATATCTTAATGCAGGATCAGGGCTTGGATCGGTAGACCGAAATGGAACAATCGACCGAACCTGGGCTCAAGGCACCAGATCGGCAGACTGGAAAACAACTCGGTCAACCGAAAACTTCTGATTCGACAGACCGAAAACGTTTGGTCATTTTTGGTTGATCGAACTAGAAATTCTGTCAACACCCAAGACTTCAAGAACGGTAGACTGAACGAATTTGGTCGACCGAACTAGGGGTCAAGGGGACAATCTGCAACAAAAACGACATACTGAAATAATTCGGCATGTCGAACCAGGTGACTGTAGGGCACCTCGAAATGGGACCCAAAGCCCAATTCTACAAACCACCATTCCAAACCATGCAAACAATATATCAAATTGAAGATCTCGACGAGATCTTCCAAACCAGACAAGTAACACCGAGATCCATCAAGCGGATCTCGAGAAATCAACAGAAAACACAAAGGGAGTACTATTCATCCTAAATCATAAATACAACAACAAATAGCCACAAATGCACAATAAATCCTAATAAAATTACTACAATTACCAACATACTAATATGCACCTATGGTACAAATTACTACATCTCAACACACCTGAATTTCATCTTAATTATCTAGTTAAAGCACCACTTCTAAAACTGGGTTGTTACAATTCCCTATCTCTCTGTCGCTCTATCCATCTCTCCATCTCATGTAACAACACCCTCTCCAATCCCTCTCACTCCATAACTCCATCTCTTCATCTCCCCATCACTCACTCTCACCTAACACAACCCATCTCCACCTTCCCATCTTCATGTAACAACAGCCCACCTCCATCTCCCTCTCTCTTTCTCTCTCACACCTCCACCTTTGCCATAGCAACCAAGTCATCTCAAGACCTCCCCCTTCAGCCCTCCATTTTTTCCAGTAGTAGCACCCATCATCACATGGCAACCCTTCTCTTCCTCTCCTCCTCCAACCCATCATCACGTCCCATCTTGCACAAACCTCCACCTCCAACCCATCATCACATAGCACACAGCAGCAACCCTCCTCCCCTTCCTCCTTCCCTTCACGTAGCACACAACAACCCCTCTCTTCTCAACACCTTGCCTTCGCTTTCTCCACTTACAACCAGCAACAACATCGCACTCTCCACCCACATAGTAGGAAGGATTATCACACAACAAGAGGCCATTCTCTCCATCTCACTTCTCCCAACACAACAGCAACCTGCTTCCCTTCCTCTCCTCTCATAGCCATCCAGTAGTAGCCCTTTCCTTCCTCTCCTCTCTCGGCCTCCATCTCCTTGCACAACAGCCACCAAACCACCAACCGTCTCTTGCAACAACCCACCCACGCAGCACCTTCACCAACCAACAACACATCACCATCCCATCACACCACACGGCAGCCTTCCTCCAACCACAGGCCTTCCTCCAACCACAGGCCTTCACACACTCCACTCATCCCTGCAAAACCTACAGCCCTCATCCACAATACCCTTCTAGTAGCCAACATCGCCTCACAATCCATCTCCTCCAACACAGCCACAACCTATCTCCTCCTTCAATACTAGCAACCTTAACCCTCCTCAAAGCAACCCAACACCACCAGCACCTTTCCTAGCATTTCTCTTCTACTTTCCCACACTCACCAACAGCCCACACTCCTCTCAAACACCACCTTATAGTAGCCATCTCCTCCTCCAACACCAGCAGCCACCTCACCTCTGGCACCCTTCAAAACTGACCACTCAAACCAACCACAACACAACCCACTGACTGCCTTCCTTTCTTTCCTGCCACGTCTACCTTATTTCCTGGCACAACCAAGAATAGCCAGCCATTGTATTCAGCCCCAACTTAGCTTGGCTGCCTCCATCGCAATCGGACGTGTCGAACTGGAAGAAGCCACCATAGGAGGGACAAACGCAAGACAACGTAGGTGGGCCCTTGCCCTTGGTAGTTTGTTTATCCAATGTTTAACTCCTTGGATGTGTTCGCATTGCCCTCCTTATGCTTTTGTTTACATGCATTTCTACAATTTCATGACCCTCATGCTTGCATGATGTTTTTCTTTCTTAGTTCATATTGCATGCATGTATTTATATTCATCCCTCTTTTTGTGTACGCATGTTTCTGTGCTCTTCTTCATGATGCATTTTCTTTTGATATGTTTATATCGCATGCATGCTTTTTCTATGTTTAAATGGCATGGGTTCATTGGGTGATGCCTTTACTATGTTTAATGTGTATATATTGCATGATGCCTATTGCTCTGTTTGTATAAATACTTTTACTGGGTTCGTTGGGTGCATGTATGTATATTTGCATTGTTTTATCACTTCACCATTGCACGCACTGTGACGGCGGTGGATGTGAGCTCATGCACGTGCACGTACACCACACTTTCATTGCATTTCTAAGTTCCTCCTCTGTTCCATAGGGTCACGGAATGACACATCGGAGCTTGCAGCCCCTCCCCATGGTTGTGGTGCTCCATGGTGGTCATGGTTTGTTTGGGACATATAAGAGTACTCAACAACATTCATTCATACTTTCACAACATCCACTAGCATGTTTCAATGCCTGCATTAAGCCCTAGTTGGCATACAAACTGGTTGTCTAAAACAAAGTGCTTGGGGCACACCATGTTGGAATGCCAAGATAGAACACCAACCTGGCACACCATCCAAGCTTCACTCCTCTGTTCCAGTGCACAAGATAGCAAGTTTGCACCTTGTTTTGCATTGGCTTTCGTGAACAGTTTTGATTCTATTTACATGATTTGTCATCTAGCATATATTACACTCTCATTTGCATAATATTTAGCATCATACCCCCATGTTAGCATTAGATTCGCACTTGGTAATGCAAGGATGCTTACGATCAATTCTCTTGCGAATCGGATGCTTTGTCGGCACAATCTCTTTGTGCCAACACTCGATTCAGAGTTTGGGTAACGTGGCTGAGCAGTAAGACATGTCCCACAACCTATTTTGCATAGCATTAAACATCCCATTTAGGCATAGAGCATGCATCCATTTGGCATGGCATTGCATATTGCCCTAGGGCATACAGAAATAGGCATTAAGCTGACAAAGCCATATAAGCAAGCGTAAAACTATGAATGATCGACATGTTGGGCGCACGGGGGTGTCTAATACCTGTGCGTAATAGGGATCCTTACCCAACTTTCTGATGTATAGTGACTTTTCTTTGTGCATGAATCATGCATACTTGCATCATTTCGTTATGTTTGTATTTTTTCAATGGTTTTCCTTGTCTTCCGGTTTTGAATAAATTCAATGGCGACTCCATTGTTTTATTTTCTCTATTATTGCTTTTTTGCCTTTGTTTTGGCCATGACTTTGCTTGGTATGGTGCATTCGGCCTTTCACGCCTCGCATGAGTCGTCATTGGCATGGTTACAGGAACTGACAACTTCGCTAGGGATCGAACCTAGAATCTCTGGTTTTTGCTTTTGCTTTTCGTTTGTGTGGCTTTTTCCCTTTCGTTCGCCTTCATGTGCATTTGCTTGTTTGTCATTTTATTTTCATTTTCTTGTCATTGCATACATGCTTTTATATGCCATTTGCTTGCTGAATGTTTTTTCTCTTTACACACATGCTATGTCACTACACTTGCACATGCCATGTTGCTTGCCTTTTGATGTGATGGATGCTTTCCTTTTTCATTGTCATGTTAACATGACACACCACATGCCATTCTCTTGTCTTTTGGTTGATGTATGCTTGGTTGCTTGCCATACTTGGATGTTTTCTTCCTCTTTTGCACTTACCATCTTAGGATAAGTAGAGACTTGTTTGCTTCCCCTTACTGGCTTAATATAATACTGACAAAAACAAAATATTGTTTAGGCGGAACTAGAGATTTCAATGCACTCTCTCCCCTATCCAGCTTAATAAAAATGCAAGTAAAAGACTTAAAGCATCTTGCATGAGCATTCTAGAAAGCATGCATCTTCCTCTCCTATGTCCACCCATAGTTTGAGAAGGACAATCCTGGTCTCTCATTCTATAGCTCTGGCATAAGATGAGTTATCAGTCTGCTTTCCCTTGTCTGAGGTCACATCGGTGTTAGTAGAGGGTACAGTCCACTGCTTTGGCAGGGGTCGAGGCCACCAACGCACCACCCGTTCATTGCGTGAGCTTTAGCCAGGATTTAGAGCAAGGGCCTTACTTTCTACCCACAGTCAAAACCCATTAACCATGCGCAATGCATACTAGGGCACTCTTTTGCATTATGCATGCAACCTTAATCATTTGCATTGCATCTTTTTAGGTTCTAATACTTGTTGTTGCTTCACCTGTTTCAACAGGTAGCTTGGTGCGAGGTCCTTAGCGAGGAACTCGAGCGTCGTTGTTGTGGGTAGCCTCCCGTGGTCCTTTCTTTTTTCCTTCTCTCTTTTGGGCTATTTGTTGCTCTCGACAATAGCTCGTCCTTGAGCTCACGCCCAGTCTTCTGTTGCAGCCTTGTCCTTGTTTGCTCGTGGTCAGTCATGGCCCATCAAACCGGCGAGCCTTCTTCTACTGCTTTGGAGGAGATCTCGCATTCAGTCACTTCTTCTCTTGCCCTGATTTCTGCTGCTTCTCCTTCCCCCCATGCTTACCACTTCAGGGTGCAAGGAGATTCTACACCCACCTTGGGGTGTTGGCAGACCTTTGTCAAACAGGAGCCTACCATCGAATCTACTTTGGTGACCACCACTCGAGTTCCGGAAGTGTCTCCAGTCGTCCCCTCCTAGGGCTTTCTTGTTTTAGCATCCTAGTCGACTGCGGCGACCTCTGGGATAGGTCCTCTACCTTTTGCATCCATCCCATTCTCTTCTGCATCCCTTGGTGCTATTGCCAATGAGCCTTTATCTGTGCAATTGATGCATACGACAGCTCTCGTGCAGTAGCTGTAGGACTTAATGTTTGCACGCAATCCTGCACTTGTTCTTACCCTCAAGGTTCTAGTGCGCCCCGCCATAGCTTTTTTAGGTTCACTTCAACGCACCTGTGTCCTCGTCATCTTCCCAACTCCTCATTGCCACAGTGATGACAACACCTTCCCAACCTCTTGCATTTGCACAACATTTTGCACAACATGCAACTCCATCATCTAGTGGCCAATCCTTCGATTTGGCAGGAGCACAACATCTTTTGAGCCCGTCGCTTAGCACCATGACAGTGCAATAGCTGCCGCTCCCACAATCTACAGCTTTCACAGCATCGCATGGCATCTATCCATCTCCCGTGCATCAGATACCCGCCCCTGCATTCATGCCATTGCATCCTACACCTTTGCATGGGTATCCTGGCCCTCGTGCTGTGACACCAGGAAGTATAAGGGTGGATTCGAAGGAACGCTCACATGTGACCCATGTAGCATACATGGGACTCGTCTCAGCTGCAATATACAAACAACAGTAACCTTAGACGCCTTTTTTTGCAAGGATAGACGATCCTGAGACAGCACTTCGTCAAGTGCAAGACGAGAACCGCTAGCCCTACCAATTCTGGGACCTCTGCTACTTTCCAGAGGTATCACTCAGAATTTTCACATCCCGGAATTCGAGAAATACAATAGTATAGGTTGTCCAATTTCGCATTTGAAGGCATTTTACGGAGATCCTATGTCGTTCTAGGGTGATGAGAAGCTTCTGATCCACCTATTCTAGAAGAGTTTGATAGGGCCAGCGCTCAAGTGGTATACATCCTAGAGTTGGAGTGACTTCTCCTAGTGTGACACTTGGGCCTGATTATCCATTTTTAATTGTAAACCATGTAATTAATTGTAATATTGTATAAATGGTTTATTAATGGATTATCTATCGTTTCTTGTGTATGTGGTGGTTTGTTGGCTTTCTGTGCACCTGTTTGTGCTGTGGGATCAATGTGGGATCTAATCTGAGGATGCACAGTTGTCTCGATTTGCATGCCTGTTTTTTTCCTTTTCTTTATTTCCTTTTTCTCTCTCTCCCTCACGTGTTCTCATCTTTTTCTTCTCCTTTATTCTTCTTCTCTCCAACCCGTGCCACCACAGAGAGAGCCTATGCCTCCCCGTCCCCTCCGACGTGAGGGTGGTGGGATTGGTGGCCGGCGCAACGTTGGAAGAGGAGGAGATAAAGAGGGAGGAGGAAATGGAGGGGTGGAAGCTGAAAGAGAAAGAGAGAAAGAAGGAGCGGTGTGCGAGCTAGAGGAGGAGAGCTTCGTTCGCGTGCATCACCGATGGGAAAAGCTTTGCGGGGCGCGGGGAGGTCACCGGAGTGCCACCTGAGGTACGCGACCCCTCTTCCTCTCTCGCTTTACATTCTTTAGCTTAATGTGTTAAATGCATGAAAAATGAGGAAAATGGATGTAAAATCACGGAAAAATAGTAAGAAGGATGAGAATGTAATGGATAGCATGAATATGTAGAGATCATGCTAGGATCGTATGGATTCCAAGAGTTTTGTTTGAAAATGGAATGTATGCTACAGTAGTTACGTATGGGTTCCATGCCTTTATGATTTTCATATGGATAGTATGATGAATGGAATGATGAACGGTTTGAGGGGTTTTGAAGTAGACTCGAGGGTCTACACCCCATGTTTTATTTGTGTTTTATGATATAAGTTTGAGGAGTCCGCTGGAATTCTCCATTTTCGACGATTGTTTGGGGTGAAACAGGGGAAGTGTACAGGGCACGGGAGTTTCGACATACTGAATCCCTGTCAGTATGCACTGGATGCCTGGTTTCGGTAGACCAAAAACTTTAGGTCGATCGAAACAAGAGGTTTCAATATACCGAAAATATTCGATATACAGAATCAGAGATTTTCGGTATACGAAATAGGATTTCGATCTGCCGATTTTGTTCCCTGGCCCATATAGATAATTGAGTATGAAAAATGGAAATAAAAGGTTTTAAATGGATAATGAGTATGTGTTAATAATGTTTTCCCCATGTAGATATCATGGAGGAATATGGAATCCAAATAAGTGAATTTGGAAATGGTTATGGGTTTAAATTCTCAAAAATGGATAAAAGTGATTAAACGTGTGGTTTGGTGTGGTTTTTGGGCATGAGACCCAATTTTTAGTTTTAAATACATGGGTTTGGAATGATTTAGAGTTGGGACCCCAGTAAAGGGTCATGTGTTGCACGGAAAAGATTCCTGCAACGAAAAGATAAGATGAAAATGACTTTGAAAGGAAAACCTAAGAGTTTTGAAAATGAAATAATAATAATGCATTGTGGAACCACGGGGATTGGTGTTGACAATGTGGTAGGAGAATGACATTCCAAAGAAATCAATTGTCAGATACGACCGTGGTTACCAGAGAGGGACCACGAGGGGTTGGTGTTGGCAAATTGACAAGATATCAATTGTCAGATACGACTGTGGTCACCGAGTTTGAGACGGTGTAGGCTAAGTCTGGTATATGAACTGGGTATTCGAGTCACCGATAGGACGTCAGAAAAAGACGTATCCTCGTGCATATGAAAAGAAATTGAGGCCTATTGGTCGGAGCGGTGTCCTCCCGCAAGGGGAACTTCATCGCGGTAGTGTAGGGAGGTAGGGGAAATGGTGTCCTCACCTACTGCTTGTGTGCCTGGTTACCCCTGATCAAGGTAACATCAATAAGAAAAGTGGAAATTAATATGAAAAGTGTGTGGATTTGTGAAAAAAAAAGATGTAGTTTGGCTAAGATTGGACTTGTGTTTGGTTCTAAAATCCTAGAAATAAATCAAAATTGTGGTTTAACAGTTGCTAACCAATGTTTACGGTTTTGGTTTTGAGCCTTGTGAGGCATTGGGTTTTAGACTGGACGTGGTCATGAATATGGATTTCTCGAGATATGAGAATGGTTTTAAAAATGCATAAAAAGAAAGAAATATGAGTTTTGGAAAAGAGTATGGTTTTGGGAAGAAATCCCAAACATTGAAATAGTGAATTTGAGTTTTGAAAAAGGCATGTTTTTGAAATAGATTTCCAAGTGTTTTAAAGGAAAAGAAAAATGTTGTTTGAAATGGATTGTCAAAAGAAGATTTATAAATCGAAAGCTGTGTTTTTTTGTGGTTTTGCCAAGTTTTATTGTGTGTGTGTTTGGGTCGCATACTGGGTGACTTGGATGTCACGTGTGCTTTGTTTGGTTTTCAGGTGCCGGTTGGAGTGTAGTCTAATTTCGGTGCCAGAGTAGGAGCCACTAGCCACACATTGTTTCTTAGAGTGAGCCTTATTTAGTTACAGTTATTTAATTATTACTGTAATTAGTGTAATTTGCTTATGATACTATGATTTAGGTAACGTACCCGAGTTCGGGGCGTTACACCCAGACATTCTTGGAGAAGTATTCCTTCAACCTTGACTTGATCCCTAAGTGTGAGGATCTTGTCACAATTCGGTAGAGACTCCATGAGCCGTTCAAGGAATACGTCTCCCATTGGTGCTCCCTAGCCTCCCAAGTGCACTCCTACGAGGAGTCTATCACAATCGTTATCAAGGGATTGCAACCATCAACCAGGGCTTTGCTTAGCATTTAGCTCATTTCATCTTTTGCATCTCTGATTTGGGCTCACATGTATGAGGAAAACTCACTACGAAGTGGGAATTTCCTTGCACTCTCTACATTTGCCTTGCAGTCCACCTCTAACAACACCTCCAGCATTGGAGACTCTGAGAAGGCACCTGTTGTAGGCGTTGAACCTCCTACAGAGCTTGCCGAGGCAGAGAGTTAGCCCGACTCAGATCATTTAGCACTTGCATCTAGTTCTTCACACACTGCACACACATCCTCCATCATTGGAGGATGGAGGCAACTAGGGCAAAAACGACTTTGCAGAACTGTTGAGCCCGTGCATCACGTCGCACTAGCCTGATAAGGATTGCAACTGGGGCAAAAACAACTTTGCAGAACCGTTGAGCATCATTTTCCCCAAGGTTGAGTCACATTTGAGTCTCTCTAACCCTCGTCTACTGCCAGATCTTGTTCCTTGGTGGTATGATACAAGTGCGTACTGCAGCTTTCATCGTCGAGCTAGGCATTCGACGGATGGCTATATCACTTTTCAGGACGCTGTTTAGAATCTGATCAACCGGAGGGTCATCAGCATTGGCTCTTTGGAAGTGGACCACTCTCCTACATTTAACCTACCATATGCACTTGCACTTGCACCTATGCACCTGAACTAGCTTGGCACATCCTCACCTGAGTTTTCAAATTTTAAGGATGTCACGGCTTTAGGGGTCTCCTTCCTTTCCCTTATTCCTTCTAACTCCAGCTTTTCCCTAGTGAATCCTATCGATCTCATTGGTCAGATTCCTTTTTGATCCCTATTTTCCACGAGAGCCTTGGCCCAGAGATGGTTTGCTCGAAGTGCATTAGTAGAAATGGACCAACAGTTTTAGCAACCACCATCTCAACAAACCCAACAGCAAGAATAAAGCAGCCAACAACAGGGACCAGAGTTGTATCCTTTTCTCCTATTTTCTTTACTGTTGCTTCTTTTACATCATCATCATGCATCGAAAATACAGGAAAAAATAAAAAATACAAAAACTCATGCATCGAAAACACAAAAAATCAGAAAACCACAAAAAAAAAAAAAAATAGAAAATCAAAAATACAAAAAAAAAAAAATCAGAATATCAAAAAGCAAAATTTAGTTAGAAAAACCCATGAAAAACATCTTGCATTATAATTTTGCACGATGAGGAAAATCGAAAAGCTTGCCTACATCGAAGCGAACTCTTCCTCCTCAACTGACACTACCCAAACAATCAAGAAAGCGAGGGAGCCACCACCATTGCATGGTTGGACGTAACATCCAAACTCTGTAAGGGCCCTGTACCTCCATGAGGGAGATAAAATGCTAGGTTAACTTAGCAAGTTAGTAAATGAAAAATACATCCTCATGGGCATAAAAGAAATAGAAGAAAGAAGGCAAAGATTTCCTAAGAGCGAGGTGTGCAGCGTAACTCTATCCCTACCCCACCTTGGAGAGGAGCCAGAACATGCGCCTAGAAGCCCACCTCTAAAGGGACTAGCCAGCCGTCCTATAACGAACGCCTCTAGCCCAAACTAGGTGCCTATTTTCCTCCAAGTTAGGGATAGAACGAACCCGAGCGTCTATGAGGGAGCAAAAAAAAAGTATCAGTGATCTCAAAAAATGTAGGTATAGGAATCTAAAGAGTTTGGCATGGAGCCCAGTCCATCACACCACCCAAAATAGCAAATTTAAGCACCACCACTCACCCATCGAGAGCCATCCACAGCTTGTGAGTCTTGGTAAGGTCCATTGAGTCGAGGGCGTCCTTCTTCTTCTACAGGCATATAGCTTTCTAGCATAACTATGGGCAACAAACATACAAAAAAACAAAACAAAACTAGACATAAAAATTGCATCTAGTCAATAAGGCATATTTACTTGCTAAGCATTCGAAATTATCCAAGATCCATCATCATACATGCATGTAATAATAAAATCTACTCCAGTAATCATTGCTATGCATACCTTTCTTGTTTAAACCTCTATGCTTTCATATTGCATTGCCTTGCAGGTTTTCATTGAACGTCTTCAACTAGGGGCATTTTAGCTGCTTCCTGTTCAAAGTGCACACACAACAGTTTAACGTAATGCACCCCGCCTTCCAGGCTTAATTCTGAGCCGCAATCAAATGTGCATGCCTTCAAAGACTCCAGCAAGCAAGTGTCGTTTCTTGCCTCAGCTAGCATAAGCACTAGTAAGTCCGACAGTCCAGAATGCCCTACAGTTGTAGCCTAACCCCCACTTCCTTTTCTTTCTTTTCATCTCTTTATGCTCTCACCTGTTCCCGTCCGCCCATTGTGTTGGGTGGTTTGTGATGACCGACATGTTTGCATTTTGCCACTCCTTGGCAAAGCGTCACATGTCTGCTTTGAGGCCATTGCACACCCTCGAGTGGTATTCGGCATCTCTTGTGGTAACTCGACCCAATACTAGGGGCATTTGCTTCTACCTTGGTATCTCTCGATCTGTACTCCGCTTCCTTCCTGTATTGTCCTTTCCTTGATACTAAGGGAATTTTGACTGCCCTTCGTATTATTCTCCTCCACATTTTGGAGTAGCCCTAACTACTTGGTCGACATCCATCAATTGTCTGTGCTTTCCGCTTTGCAAGTCTTATCTTGTCATGCTCCACTGCACTCATCTCCCTCTTGATACTAGGGGCATTGTAGTTACCTTTTGGTGTCATCTCGCCTGCATCTAGGCTAGGAACCATAACTACCACGGGATTGTCTTCAGACCTCTGCTACCCCTTCAGGTGTGATACTCCTGTTTACTCTCTGCATCTGATTGCAGGTCTGAGGATCAATCACTACCCCTCTTGACTGGTAGCCTCGTTGGCCTATTATCTCTTTTGTGCTTTATCTTTCGACAGGCAGGTCTCAGACTCACCATGTCCTTCATTGTGTTGATAGCCCTAACTATTTGATCGGCAAGCCCATTAGACTTGCCATGCTCCTCTTCTCCTTAGGCTGATAACCCCAATTATCCGATGATGAGTTTGTCAACTTATCATGCCCCCTTTGTTGGTCAGTGGGCCCATCATCCTTGTTTGATGCCCCTCCTTGTGCAAGTTTTGTCGTCTAACATGCCTTTTCAGGCTGGTTAGCCCTTAACTTGTCACCCGATGCTGCTTTAGCATATCATCACATGTCATTGCATCTCATTTCATTTCATCGCATATCACTGCATGCCACTGCATAAGCATAGCATATTGCCTCCCATTACACCTCACTGCATACCATTGCATGTTATTATAAAGGCATAGCATATTGTCGCTTCGCATTACACTAGCATTGCATCAATCCTGCATTGACATTCCCATAGCGTCATGGCATTATGCCCCAGCTTTGCATCATTGTATTCGGCACTACATGTTTAGCACACCACCCATAGTATTGCGTGCCAGTGACTTGTCCTCGGCACTACCTATTTGGCATGTTACGCTTCGCATCACGTGCCCGACATCGCATGCATTGACCACAATACCACTTCACCTGCATCATCACCTCGTTGGCATCGCATGTTCAACATGCCTCCTATGGCATTGAGTGCTAGTGATTCTTCCTCGACACTACTTGCTCAGCATAGTATCCTTGGCATTGCATGCCCAACTCTACACAATCTTCATCCACGTTGCATGCACTACATTCGCATGTCCTTTGCACTGCATATTCAGTATTTACGTTAGCATTGTGTTGAGTTTCGCATTACCCCAGTGGAGCTCGGTGTACATTGGCGTTAGCATACAGTATACACCATCAGCACCTATATTCACATACCAACATTGCATTTGCATTGACTTTTGCATTTTATCAAGTTTTTTTCGCATCTTCAGCATGGTTTTTGTGCTTGTATTGACATTCTCGCATTGTGTTTGCCGCAGCATTTATGTTTGTTAGCATTGTTTTTGCATTTGCATTTACATTGTAGCATCGAGTCATGACTTTCGGTGTATTCCACTGAATAAGTGGTTGTAGACACCACGATTTTGCAGTCACTTGGCAGCAGACTCCTCAGAAAGATGCTCTGGTTGCAACCACCACTCCTAAACCTTAATTTCACCAAAACCCTAAACCCTCAAGCCCATATAAGCTCACTCTAACCTAATCAAAGCAAAAACCATTAATTAAGAATCACAACCAAAAATTCATTTAAAACATTTAAAACACTAATTAATTAAGTAAAACCATAATTAAAACAAAATTAAACAAAATCCACCTAAATCCACATAAAACCCTAATTAATCAAGTGAAAACCCTAATTAAAACCAAAATTAAACAAAATCCACTTAAATACACTTAAAATCCAAATTAATCAAGTGAAAACCCTAATTAAAGTCAAAACCAAATAAAATCCATTTACACCACTTTAATCCATTTAAATTCAAGGGAAAAACCTAAATTAAACTCAAAACCCTAAAAAAACTTAATTTAGTTAAAAACCCTAATTTAAACCCAAAACTTTGATTAAAATCACAAAAACCCTAAATTAAACTCAAAATTCTAATTAAAACACAAAAACCCTAATTAAACTAAAAAACCTCTAATTAAAACACAAAAACCCTAATTAAACTAAAAAAATCTTTAATAAAAACACAAAAACCCTTAATTAATTAAAACCTAAAAACCCCTAAAATAATTAAAATCCAAATTTGAAGCTAATTAATTAAACCTTGAATCATAAAATGAAAGAATTTAATTAAAACCATAAAACACCTAAGTTAAATAAACTTTAAAATCCCAAACCTAATCACAAAAAGCCTAGAAGAAAAAAAACAATAATCCTAAAAAACTTAATCTAAAACCAAGTAATTAAAACCTAAATTAAAATCACAAAAAATCAAAATCATAAACCTAATTAAAAACCTAAAACCAAAAATAAAAACTTAAAACCAAAAAACCAAAACCCTAAAAACCTAAAACTAAAATCAAAACCTAAAACCTAAAACCAAAAAAAGGCAAAAGCCCAAAATCAGGCCCGTTAGGCCCAAACCGCATCTAATTGAAAACTTAGGAAACAAAAAAAATAAACCTACAGTGCTTTCTTCCCCGACTGCACCCGATCTCCCATCCTTCCTTCCCCACGAGCTGGCCAACTACCAGCCACGATCTGCACGAACAAGCAGCCCTGATTCCACCCCTCTTCCTGCCATAAAAACCCATGGAGCAATCGCCAATGGAGGAAAAGAGGAACTGAACGGAGGGCAGCAGAAGAGAGAAGAACAGAGGACTGTCGGAGAAACACCACCTTCCAAGCCTTTTTTTTCACTCCCCTTATCCAAAGCGAGCCCTAGCAATCCCCCATCTTCAGAGCACCTCCATCCACCCATTTTCGCAACCTAAAACCCCAGCCATCTCCGCCGGAGCAATCACTAGAGGAGCGTCGCCGGCAACCCTCATCGGGAGAACAGCAGCCAGGTACCCCTCCTCCCCTTTTAGTTCCAAGTTTTTTCCTTTTAGTCTTGTCAGACTATGTTGGGTCTTCTGGACGAGTGTCACCGGAGTGGGCTGCCCTTGTCCTTCACCATCCTTCCCTCCAGAGATGGGTTCTCCGTCGCCAACGAAGCCAGTTGCCTTTTGGCTCCGGGTGAGGCCTCGTGGGCCTCTCCTACCTCTCCTCCCTCTTCTTCCTTCTTCTCTCTGAGCCCCATCGCTTAGGAGAGGCTTACCTGGCCTCCAGTGGCCAGGACATCGCCGCTAGTGCCTTGCTGCCGCTCACCGCCGCTTGCCTCCATCGTCGTCGCTACACCCCTCCTCGCCGATAGAAGAAAATCTCGACCCTCCAAGCGCCGACGCAACCTCCACGCGCTTCCCCGACAAACCTCATGCTCCCACGAACTTTGAAGAGCCTTCATCCTGCTGCCTGGACTGGCACAATGCTCCAACGACTCACCACTCCCATCACCGTTGACAGGGAGACAGGGAGGATGCCTCCCTCGCTCACGAAGTCGCCTGATGCCTCTGGAACGTTTGCCGCATCACCCCGGAGCTTCACCGACCCTTGCCATGTTGTCCCAGTAGCAGCGCCACCTCCAGCCATCTCACCGTAGTCTTCTCTGGCATCGACGACTCATCGCTGGAGCCTGAGGTGGGAGAGGCATCTCAAGCCTCCTTAGTCCAGCCCACAGCCCTCAGAAGACTTGTCTGGCCTCTCTTTAGCTTCTCCGACTACCGCCACTACCTTCTCGCCGCCACAGCGCCATTGGAGGCCCGCCGGAGTCCGCGTCGGAGTGGGAGCGTCGGCGATCAGCCGGTGATCTTCGAAACAGCGGGATTTAAGAAAATATTTTTTAATTTTCGTTAATTGCATGTAGGTCTAGATTATCATTACATTTAGGTCCCTGGAATTTCTTTTCAGGTCCTCTGATCTTGCATTCAGGTCCTTTCTTTTTACATCCAGGTCCTTTCTTGCATCCAGGTCCGTTTTTATTACTCTTGGATCCTTTTTTATTACATTTAGGTCCTGTGTTTTTGTGTTTAAACCCCTAAAGATTTAAATAAGTTTCATTCCTTTATTATTCCTATAAATATTGCATGATTTGTCCAGTTTAAATTTTAATTTCATTTTTAGTCTCATAAATGTTTGTTTCTTCTCAGTTAGATCCCTGCATTCATGTTTTCATTGCAATTGAGTCCTAGGATTTTTTTTTTGTCCCCCTAAATTCTCCTTTTTTAAAATTAAATTTTAATTTCATTTTTAGTCTCATAAATGTTTGTTTCTTCTCAGTTAGATCCCTGCATTCATGTTTTCATTGCAATTGAGTCCTAGGAATTTATTTTTTGTCCCCTAAATTCTCCTTTTTTAAAATTGCATTGTAAATATTGCACATTTTATCCTATTTAACTTTTAATTCCATTTTTAGTTCTATTCATGCATGTTTTATCACACTTAAGCCCCTGAGATCATGTTTTCTTTACATTTAAGTCCTGAGTTTTGCATGGAACCTCCAAAGTTTTTAAAAATGAGTTTTCCTTGGTAAAATTTGCATCCTGACCCTAAGAAACTTCATAATTATACTGATCATGTAAAAAATTTGATTTCTATTGCATTTAGGTCTTGAAATTTTGCAAATCAGCCCCTGAAGTCAATCTGTAATGTTTTCTGGACAGGAACATTTATATCCAGGTCCCTGAATCTTTTCTTAAATCATTAATTATGGTTTTGATTGCATTTTAAATCACATTTTGGTGTGTTTCACAGTTATTAATCGCATGTGCTTGTAAATCATCACTTGAATAAAATTTTCATCAAAAAAACCATGTTTGCAATACAAATGAATATCTGATTTCACATTTTAGTCAGATTTGCACTTTATGTGTGAATTTTTCATAGTAGACTCTGAATTCTCAAGAAATTACCAAAAGTACAATTTTCACACATGTCACACCACAGAGCCACATTTTCTTTAAATCCTACATCCTAGACTTTTTGAGCACATTTTAACCATGATCTTCCCCTTTCTGTGAATTTTGCACATTAGACTCTAAGTTTTCAGGAAATTATCTCGGTGCAATTCTCACACACCTCAGTACCACATTTTCCTTTGGTCCTTCATCTGCACACTAGGATAGAAATTTCTGAATGTATTTTAATTCAAAATTTCATCTTTCATTGTGAATTTTGCGTTTTGGCCCTTGTACTTTCCCTTTATTGTGCTTACATCATTTTATTGTTTTGTCACTGCACTTGGGGACACCAGATTCCGGCTTTCAGGTTAGTCTTTTTGCTTTCTTACTGAGGCTTTGGCTTCACAAACTTGTTTGTTTGTGATTGTTTACTTACTTAGTGTGCCTTTCGCGCTTTCTTTCACACATTTGCTTTGTCACTGCACTTGCATGCCACATGCTTTGCCTTTTGATTTGATGGGTGTTTTCATTTCACAATCATGATGCCACGACACTTGCACATGCTATGATCATGCCTTTTGCTTGTTGTGTGCTTGCTTGCTTGCCTTACTTGTGTGTTTTCTTCTCCTTTTGCACTTGACATGCCTAGGAGAGTAGAGACATGTTTGTTTCCCCCTTCTGGTTAAAATAAAACACACAAACTCTGAGAACAATTAATAAGGCAAAACTAGGGACCAAATCAAACTCTCCCCACTGGTTAATAAAATGCAAGTAAAAGACACAAAAGCATATTGCATGATTGATCATATAGGGCATTCATCTTCTCCCCTGAGTCCACCTACAGTTTGCGAAGGACAATTCTGGTAACTCGTTCTATGGCTTTGGCATAGGACGTGTTGTTAGTTTGTCCCCTCTTGTTCGGGGTCGTGTCAGTGCTAGTAGAGGGTACAACTCCATGCTACTGTAGGAGATGTGGACACCAATGCACCACCCATTCACCGCCTACGCTTTGGCCAGGATTTAGAGCGGGGACCTTACTTTCTTGCCTTGAGTCGAAGACCCGCATACCCCTGAGAGAGTCCAGAGTAGATAGCCTACTAGGACACACATTAGATGGTGAGAGAGAGCATACTAGTTGCATCCATGTGCATGAATGCCATTCACGCTACCATAACAATTGCGTCTTATTGCTGGTTTTAACACTAGTAGTTTTCTTTTTTTTTCAAGTAGAGCGTGAGTTCCTTAGCCATTGCTCGAGCGTTCCTGCCTTGACTCCCCTGCTCGCGACGCTTCGTTGTTGATCATCTTTTCCTGAGTTATTCGTCACTTTGACGATAGCTCGTCCTTGGATTCATCCCCTCGTTTGCCACCGTCGTCCCGTTCTCACCCGTTCCCGGTCAGCCATGGCTTAGCGCACTAGCGAGTCTCTTTCCACCGCTGTTGCTTAGGAGGACATTTCATTTTCAGTCCCTCCTATCCTTGCTGTCTCTTCAACTATTCACTCTATCCCTGTCGTGCATCATGAAGGTTCTGTCCCCTAAACCGTAGGACATCCATTGACCTTGGCTAATCTAAAGCCAGGCACTAAGTCTATCTCAGTGACCCCTGCTCAAGTTCTAGATGCATCACTGAAGGCCTCACTCCCTCAGGGTTCTTTCTCCTTTAGCACTCAACCCACTGTGGCAACATCCCTTGCAGGTTCCCCGCCTCTAGGGAAACCTGTATCCATCCCGTCTTTCACATCCGGACCTTTGACTGTGCCACCTGTCACTGTCCTTGAGGGATCTCCTGCCGCATAGGCAGAGTATCTGTTAGCCCTCACCTAAAGGATCGAGGGCATGGCCTTTGCTATCCAGCCTACTATAGACGCCACTATTCCTAAGGCTCCCCTGCAGCCTACTCCGGTGTTCCGGGCATCACCTTCTGCTCCACCACCTCAGCCTTCACCCCAGCTCCTCGCTGCACCCACATTAGGTGTGACATCGCTACCTCAGGCACACCACCTCACTGCACAGCATCCTACTCCAACATTTGGTGGCCAACCCCTCAGTTTGGCCGGAGTACAACATCCTTAGAGCCTACAGCCTAGCACCGTACCCTTGCAGCAGTTGTTACTCCCACACTCAGCACCCACGACCACACAACTTTCTACTCATCCTCCTTCCACACACCATCAGGTCTAGGCACCTTCATTTCCACAATCACACCCAGCACTTTCGCACGGATATGCTGGCCATCACGCCGTGGCACCAGGTGGCATGATGGTGGACCCGGAGGAACACTTAGGTGCGACTCACACAGCATATGTGGACATTCCTCCTACTGCATCACCCTCGTTGGTAGCATCTCTATATACCCTCCATGCCAAGGTGGGTGACCTAGAGAGAGCACTTCGACAAGTGCGGGGAGGCGACACATCGCTTGACATGGGCTCAATTAAGACTTGGAACGACCTTTCACAGGCGTTCATGGATCAATATGCTTTTAATCTCGACTTGGTCCCAAAGAGGGAGGAACTTGTTACCACAAGATAGAAACCCCACGAGCCGTTTGGGGAGTACGTCAGCCGCTGGCGCACCCTTGCATCACAAGTGAGAGATAGACCCTCCGACGAGGAGTCTATCGAGACGTTACTCGAGGTGCACAGCCAAATGCTGGGACTCTATTGAGCATTCATCCCATCACTACTTTTGCATCACTGATTTAGGCTGGCACTCGCGTGGAGATTTCGGTGAAAGGTGGGAACTTTCCTGCCTTCTCTACGTTTGCCAAGCAGGCTACTTCTTCTGGTAGCAGCTTCAACAACAAAACTGTCAACGCCAGCAATGGCAAGAGGGCAGTCGTCGTTTTCATCAAGCCTTCGACGAAGCCTACTAGAGTAGAGAGTTAGCCTGACCTAAACCAATTAGTAGTTGCACCTAGCTCTCGACACACCACATACACGCACTCCACCGTTGAACCAGTGCATCACGTTGCACCAGCTCGACAAGGACAACAACCTAAGCAGAGGCACGGTCGTCGCACTGAAAGTGACTTCACTCCGCTTGGTAGGCCACTTAGTGCCCTCTTCCCTCAGGTTGTGTCACTTCTGTGACTCCCGGATCCTCGTCCGCCACTAAATCCGCTCCCAAGGTGGTATGACGCAAATGCGTATTGCGATTATCATCGAGCTTCGGGACATTCGACTGATAATTGCCACACTCTCTGGGATGTTGTTCAGAACTTGATTGACACAGGAGCTATTGTCATCAACACCCAGGAGGCACACACCGCACCTGCACCACCACCTCCACGTGCACAGACACCACCTGTATATCCCAACATTGTCAACCAGCCCATGCTTACGCATAACAACTCAGCAGGCGCTGGGACCTTAGGAATCTATTTCCTTTCTGCTTTTGGGTCTACGACATTCGCAGTGGACTCCTCTGATCTAATCCATACTGTAGATGAGCCCTCCCCTACTCATTTATCATTTGATTCGTTTCGGTTCCGAGTCAATAGTCCACAAGATACAGCTGATCGCGAGGGTTGAGCGTACTGCTGCACCGTTGACGCCCATTTGCCTACTCGCCCAACCCATGCCTACTCAGCCTGTCCAGCATCTTGTCCAATATCTTGTTTAGCCTATTGACCAACATCTTGTCCAGCCTCTTGTCTAGCATCCCATCCCACATCCTATCTTGCTAGACCACCTTTAGGCTGTTTCCATGTCAGCCCTGCTGGAACTGGCAATACGTACCCCTTTTGTCATCCACCTGACAAGGGACACTCACCATGTTCCGCCCCTCGTCAGTCAGCTATCCAACCTTCCAGGATGATCCCTTGTTTTGTCCTAACCTCCTCGATCCGGCAGGAGTAGCCCTCTGCCGACATCACTTCTCAGCTAAAGAAGATTAAGGCTGATATCTCTATTTAGGATCTCATCCATACTTTTGTCGAACATCGAGAGGCCTTCCTCAAGGTCTTTCAGGCTACTCACGTCTCCCCCACCATAGAACCATCGGCTCTGGAGAATATGGTGGGCATGATTGCAGAGCCTCATGTCATTTCGTTCTCCAACGAGGAATTGCCTCCGACAAGAGTCAATCATAACTAGCCCCTGTTCATTACGGCTCATTATCAAAACTTCCGAATTCCCCTCACTCTGGTTGATAACGAGACGGGCCTTAATGCCTACCCTTTGCGTACAACAAACAAAATCGGATTCAAAGCCGAGGATATCATATCAGCTACGAAGGGAATGACAGCTTTTGATAACACGCATCACGACGTGTTGGGGTTGCTGGTTATTCCTCTCACCATAGGGCTTGTAGTCTTCGATGTTGAATTCTATATTGTGGATCTGGAGTCCTCTTCCAATCCCTTGCTTGGGCACCCTCGGTTGCACAAGCATCAGGTGATCCCCTCAACCCTCCATCGCATGGTTAAGTTCCGTTGGGGCAACGACGAAGTTGTTGTCATGGCGGAAGATCTTGACAAAGAAAAGGTTGAGTGGATCTCCACTGTCTCACTCCAGACCGTCCATTTCGACCCCAAGCCGTTTGATGTCATGTCTGGGTCAACCCCTTCGAGCCAGTCAGTTACATTCTGGCCCTCGAGCGTGTCAGTTACTTGACCGTTCGTGGCAATCCTCGTCGGATGATCGAAAACGTGTGTCGCAAATGGGGATACAAGAGAAGGAACACCACTCGGGCGACATGGCCAAGGAATCTCCGAACCCATCCAGGCAAAAGAAAGGTGAGAGTTCGAGGAACTAGGCTACGAGTGGTAGCCACACAAAGACAGGTATTCACGCACCAGGAGGTACAATAAGATTTTTATTCTGTCGGACCTCACTAACTTTGTCAGCGTAGAGATACTTGATCCCAATCAGAGCTAGGCCACTGCAGGAAAGAGCCAACGTCAGATGATGCAACCACAGCCTTAGTCGACGGCAGTCACTTCGATAGCATCAGTCACCACTCCAACAACGAGCCCTGCAGTGATAGTCCTACAAGTCGTCGTGCCAGCAGAGTCATAAGTGCAGTCCCACCAGCCTTGGACGTCATTTACATCAGTCTCACAGTCTAGATAAGTCAGTGGCAGAGTAGAGTGTTGCCTAATATTCTGATTGCACCGTGAAAGAGGACGAGACAGTTAGCAGGGAAATTCAGTCAAATGAGCAAGTCAATGACCTAGAACTATTGTTTCAAGAGCAGTTATCAATAAGGGTCTCAGAGTCAGAGCCAACAACCCTTCATCAACAACTGAACCACTCATCCATCATGGTCCCAGTCGAGTCGCAATCAAAACCCACTAGACCATCAGAGTTGATCTCTTTGGAGCCGGTAGGCGGGTCTAGATGGTATATGCAGCTGAAGTCTCACCTTAAGCAAGGTGAGGGTCAAAAAAAAAAAGATCCTGAGTTAAGCTCAGGAGGAAAGCCGGGCGACATCACTCCTATCAGTCAGCAGGAGGACAACCGCTAGTTAATAGCACCACTTGTACATACTACAGAAAATACAAAAAAAATCAAAAAATCTAGATGTAGACACCCCAATTTTGAAGTCACTTGGCAGCAGGCTCCTTTGGATGATGCTCTGGTTGCGACCACCAAAATCTTGGCCCACTTAAACCCACACAGGCCCACACAATCCTAGCGACTCCGCTGGGGAGTACAAGATTCTGACTTTCAGGTTAGTCTTTTTGCTTGCCTTGGCTTCATATGTTGTTTGTTTGCCTCGTTGGTGATTGTTTGTTTAGTTAGCAGCCTTTATGCACTTTCTTTCACACATTTGCTTTGTCACTACACTTGCATGCCACATGCTTTGCCTTTTGATATGATGGATGTTTTCTTTTCACAATCATGATGCCACAACCCTTGCACATGCCATGATCATGCCTTTTGCTTGTTGTTTGTTTGTTTGCTTGCCTTACTTGTGTGTTTTCTTCCCCTTTTCGTACTTGACATGCCTAGGAGAGTAGAGGCATGTTTGTTTCCCCCTTCTGGCTAAAATAAAACACAAAAACTCAGAGAACAATTAATAAGGCCAAACTAGAGACCAAATCAAACTCTCCCCCTGGTTAATAAAATGCAAGTAAAAAATACAAAGCATATTGCATGATTGATCATATAGGGCATGCATTCTTCTCCTCTGAGTCCACCTACAGTCCGCGAAGGGCAATTCTAGTAACCCGTTCTATAGCTTTGGCGTGTTGCTAGTTTGTCCCCCCTTGTCTGGGGTCGTGTCAGTGCTAGTAGAGGGTACAACTCCATGCTACTGTAGGAGACGAGGCCACCAACGCACCACCCGTTCACCGCCTGCGCTTTGGCTAGGGTTTAGAGAGGGGACCTTTACTTTCTAGCCTGAGTTGGAGACCTATTTACCCATGTGTGATCCTAGAGTAGACGCTCTCCTAGGAAACACTTAATTGGTGAGAGAGAGCATGTTAGTTGCATTCGTATGCATGCGTGCCATTCATGCCACCCTAATAACATTGCATCTGTGTCTTGTTTTACTCACATTAGGTTTCCTTGAATCCTGTCGCTATTTTTCAGGTTGTTGTGCAAGTTCCTCTGTTGAAGCTCGAGAGTCCTCATTCTCTGTTTCCCTTTTGATGATAGATCTCGATCATCCTCTCCTGAGCTACCCATCGACTTCGACGATAGCTCGTCCTAAGGTCCGTCATTTGTCCTGTCGCCGTAGTCTGATTCTTACTTGTTCCCATTCTGCCATGGCCCAGCACTTTGGTGAGCTTTTGACTTCTGCTGCTCCGGAGGTGACTGCCTCCTCGGTCCCTCCTTTGACAGTGACCTCTTCGGCCTCTGTCACTCTTCCCGACAACCATTCCCTGATGATCGGGAATCCCTCGGGTATCGGAAACTAGCAGGCTCACACCCACCACTGCGGAGCCCGTCACGAAGGCCGTCGCTGTGACGGCCACACGCATTCCGAAGACCCCACCCCTGACTTATCCTCTGGCCAGATCTGTCACTTTTGATACCCAACTGTCTGCAGTGACACCTTTGATAGGATCTCTTTCTACTGGACAGTCTAGAGTTCAGCCTCCTCTTGGATCTCCCGTACCTTCGACCTCGACCTCTGGTGCTACCACCAAGGGGCCTCATATCCTCCATACCCCGTAGTTTCTTGAGCTTGCTCAAACGCTCCAGGGCATGGGCTTCTGTATCATTCCGGCTCCTACTGCTCCCCCTCCAGGTTTAGAGGTCCCTCTGTCGCCTCCCCTTGCATGTCATGATGCACCCACTACACCGCCTCCTCAACCATCGCCCCAACTGCTCACAACCTTGGCAATGGCAAGACTAACTCCGCCTACAACACCCCCACTAGTCACTGCACAGCATACCTCCTATGCACCTGGTGGCTAGCCTCGAGGCATGGTAGGGGCGCAACACCCTCTGGCCTTATTCCCTGGATCTATCCCGCGACAGCAACTACACCCTGCTCCCATCGCACCTCACTTAGTTCATCATACATCTCCCTCTCTCGCCTTGCATCAGAATCAGGTTTCTGCATATACCCCACAATACTTTTCACCGGTGCATGGGTATGTTGGCCACCACACACTGACACCAGCAGACGCAGTGGTGGGCCCGGAGGAGCACCTCGGTGCGACCCATACGGCGTACGCAGGACCCATCCCAGCTGCACCACTCTCAACGGCAGCAACTTTAGACACCCTCCATGCCTGGGTGGGCGATCTCGAAAGAGCACTTCGACAAGTGCAGGGAGGAGGCTGCCAGTCTACTAATTTTGGGACCTCTACTACTTTCTAGAGGCAACTCTCCCACCGAACTTCCAATTCCTAGATTTTGAGAAATACGATGGTAAGGGCTGCCTTATTTCACATCTGAGGGCGTATTGCGGAGATCTCACGCAGCTTCAGGCTAACGAGAAGTTGTTAATCCGGCTCTTCCAAAAAAGTCTGACCGGCCCTACACTGAAGTGGTTCACATCCCTAGAAATGGCACAGATCAAGATTTGGAACGACCTCAGCCAGGCATTCCTGGATTACTACTCCTTCAATTTCGACTTGGTCCCTAAGCAGGAGGACCTTGCCGCCATCAACCAGAAGCCCCACGAGCCATTTGGAGAGTATGTCGTACGTTGGTGCACCCTTGCTTCACAAGTTCGAGATAGACCCTCGAATGAGGAATCTATCGAAATGGTTATCCGTGGAGTGTAGCTAGCTTTCGGGGCTCTGCTTAGCATATAACCTATCACCACATTTGCATCGTTGATCCGAGCTGGCGCTCGTGTGGAAATCTCACTACGTAGTGGCAGTTTTCCCGCACTTACCATATTCGCCAAGCACGCCACATCTCCCACTTCTTCCTTGGGACCAAGAAGCAGCAGCAACAACAACAATGGCATGAGCAACAGCTCCAACAAAGGGAGAGAGCCTCCTCGAAACGCTATCGCATACATCAAGTCCCCAGCAGTGCCTGTCAATACGGGACATCTAGCTCGGCAGCAGTTAGTTTGTGCACCCACAGGTAGAGCACCACACGCTTCCCACATCATCACCACCGTCGAGTCGGTATACCCCGTCATATAGGCAAGGCAAGGACCATACCAGGGACAGGCACGACCACGCCACCCAGCGCGCCATTTCACGCCTTTGGTCGAGCCCTTAAGAGTCGTCCTCCCTAAGGTACAATCACTCTTGATGTTTCTGATGATTCGCCCACCGTCGCATCCGTTGCTAGGGTGGTACAAAGCAGATCTATTCTGCAATTTCCATCACACCGTGGGGCATGCGACGGATGATTGCCTCTCGCTTCAGGATGCTATTCAAGACTTGATCGACCGCAAGGTCATTTTCATACACACCGAGCAGGCGGAGTCGACACCCACACAGGCACAAGCATCTGCATCCGTCCTTGTCCCCCCTAGCATTGTTAGCCAAACTCTCCCTAAGCACGGCCATCCATGCGCACCAGGGACCTCTGGAATCCACGCTATCTTTCTCGCCCGATCTAACTTTTCTATGCTGGACCCCTCAGATTTGATCCTTGCTTCTTCTGCACCGTTCCCAATGTCCCTGTATCGCTCCTTTCTTGAGGGTTCGATCTCCATGGTGAACATGATCCAACTCAGCACCGGACCGGAATATCCCACAACCCCATAAGCATAATCACTCTCACTTGTTACCCTGGTAACTTAGTTAACTCACTCGTCCTTGCCAACTACCACGCTGGCCTCGAAAGTATTACCAACTGTACTCCCCCTCTCGGGCCCACCTATTTCAGATGTCCAACCAACTACGGCTAGTTCTGTTTTAGGCCCTACTCTTGTTCCTCTCCTGCCTTGTGACCCATCTTTTGGTGAGTCTTCGGCCATGCAGGCTCAATACTTGAGAGCTTTGGCCTCGAGGCTCGAGCACATGGCTCTTTCCCTCAATCCAGTGGGGGGTCCTCCTCTTTCGACCCTTGAAGTTCCGATGCAGACCACTATGGCATTGTAGGCTCATTCCACTACACCATCGCCCATACCATCGCCCCAGCTTCACACTGCTCCAGCGATGGGGGTGTTATCTCTGCCTCTTGCACCACAGCTGCACTTGTCACTGCATGCATCCCAGGCACTTAAGGACCAACCCATTAGTTGTGAGATAATACAACACTTCTCGAGCCCGTTGCCCGGAGTTGTATCGGTGCCGCAGCTGTTGCTCTCACATTCAACATCACACACCGCACAACATACTCACTATCCACCTCAGCATCAGGTTCAGGTCCCAACACATAGGTCATTACTGCACACTACACACTGCCCACACACCTTCCACTATCAAGCTGGTGCATCACGTTGCATTGGCTCGGCAAGGACAACAACCTAAGCTGAAACAAGGCCACCACACTGAAAGTGACTACACTCCACTGGGCGAGTCGTTGAGCGTTGTTTTTCCTCGGGTTGTGTCACTTCTAAGAGTCCTCGATCCGCATCCCCCACCAGTTTCACCTCCTCTGTGGTATGATGTGGGCGTATATTGTGATTATCATCGATCCCCGGGGCACTCGACTGATGGTTGCCACACTCTACGGGATGTCATTCAGACTTTAATTGACAATGGGACCATTGTTGTTGGCACGCAGGGAATAGCACCCACATCTATATCTACACCCTCACCAGCATCTAGCTCTGCATGCACAACACCACGCACCACTGTTGAGCCGACACGTCACAATGTGTCAGCTCAGCAAGGGCAGCAACAATGGCAAAGGCGACCTCGCCGTAAGGAAGACAACTTCATCCCACTCGGGTAATCATTGAGCGACATCCTTCCTAAAGTTGCACCATTCCTGCAGCTACCGGAGATCCGTCCACCACCGGATCCGCTTCCTAAGTGGTATAGGGCGAGTCTATTCTGCCAATTCCATCACACTCGTGGACATTCAATCAACAGTTGTTGTGCTCTTCGGAATGCTGTCCAGGACTTGATCAACGATGGAGACAATGTCATCAACCCATAGGAGGTAGCTCACACAGGCACCTGCACCCACACCCGCATACGCACGTGCACACCCTAGAATAGCTGACCCCACCTTGTCTGAGCTGGCAAGCTCCGAGGATGCTGGAACTTCAGGGGTTCATCCTCTCTCCCTTAGTTCTTTCCGAGAGAATCCATCGGGTCTCATCAGCTTTGTTCGTTGTCCTACCTCTTCCTTAGTTTTATCTAGCTACACTCGTGTGTGCCACTCTCGTTCTTTGTGTTGCCACGGGAGGCCTAGCCAGAGTTTGCCAGTTTGCAGTGAACCTGTCGGATCCAACACGTATAAATACCTTGGATCTAGTGGGGAACAACCATCATAGCCAAAAGCTACTATCTCAACCCCGTCCCACCAGACTGTCCACTTTGACCCCAAGCATTTTGATGTTCTATTCTGGGTTAATCGGTTTGAACCGGTTAACTTCATCTCTAAATTTGAACGTGGCAGCTACCCACCCGTTCGTAGCAATCCTTCTAAGATGGTCGAGAATATATGTCACCGCTTGGAACATGAGAAAGGGACACTTCTCTAGGAGTACGGTCAGGGGATCGCCAAGCCGTTGCTAGGGAGGAGAGGAGAAAGCAAGAGACTCAGTTACGAACAGCTGCAACACCCTCAGTGCTTGCTGCAATCGAGGAAGAATTCCCCTCCTGCCTTCACTCACTTTGCTAGTGCAGGGATTCTCGGTCCAGGTCAGGGTCCGGACATAGCAGTGCTACAGCAAGACACACCGTCAAGCACAGTTGAACGAGTAGACAGTGAGGGTTACTATTCTGAGGAGAATGCCATGACAGTTTCAATCCTCACCACAACAGTTATGATTCCTACTACAGCGGTTCCAGCCTCAACTATAGCAATTTCAACTTCAATCACAGCAGTTTCAAACCCAACCACAGCAGATATAGTTCCAACCACAGTAACTTCAACTCCAACTGCAGCAGTTTGAGCTCCAACCACAGTAGTCCTAGTTCCAACTGCCACACTAGGTACAACATCAGTCAGTCACAACATTTTCAATTACAGCATCAGTCCCCGTGGCAGCCCCAGCAGCCGTGTCGGCCCCATTGCAGTCACAACCCTAGAGACAGCAGTTTCGGCTCCATCTGCAGTGCCAGCTACAATTCCTATCACAGTGCCTACCCAAATTCGGTTGTCAGCCGGGAGTACTGACCCTTGCATGAGCAATGACCACGAGTCTACGTACTATACAGATCTTGCCTCTAATGAGGACAAAAGGAGTGGTCGTAGAGACACAGGTCGACGAGATGCTCCAACACATGGAAGTTCTGTTCAAAGAACAGCTCGTTGTGCTAGCAGAAGACACCATGGAGGAAATGAGGCGTCGGAAAGGCAAAGTAACAATGGTTGAAGCAGCCACTCCCTCACCACAGGAAACTCAGGTCCATTCCGCTAGTATGGCTTTGGTGGACCACATGGAGCAATCAGAGCCGGTCAACTCATGCTACCGCTGACTTGGAGTCGTATCCTTGCCTTGCAAAGCTTTTCTACCACATTTCCACCTACATCATTCTTTCTATTCAGGCATTTTGCATCATCCTACATTCTTGTTTGTTTCCTCTGCACTTGTTATGCACACATTGCATCTTAACACAAAAGCATCAAAAAAAAATTCAAGCACGCATGCATTAATAGCATATGCATAGGCATTTAGGCCGGTGATGAAAATCGGATAAGCTTGCCTGTTAAGAAAGGGGATCCATTCTCCCTCAGTCAATACTACATGGACATCCCAGCAAGTGAGGGAGCCACCACTCATCGAGAACAAGGTGACAAATCCAAACGCCTCGAGAGACCTACACCTCCAGAGGGAGATAAAATGTTAGGATCTGAGTGAGTGTGCGAGCAAAAGAAAAATAATAACGTCATGGATAAGGGCACTAAAAGAAATGAGAAGATAGAAGGCACAGACAGAAGTTGGACCTAAGAGAAAGAGGTGAGTGGAATAACTCTGTCCCTATCACACACCTTGGAGAGGAGTCGAAGCATGTACCTAAAAAAGGGTCCCCACCGCCCAAGGGATTTGCCACCCCTCACTCACTATCAAAGCTGCCTCAGCAACTGCCTAGGTACCCATTAGCTCCAAGCAAGAAGCAGAGTGAATCCACAAGCCAATGAGGGAGTAAATGAAAAAGGATAATTGAAAAAGTAGGTGTAGGGCCTTAGGGAGTTTGGTGCGAAGCCTGTTCCACCACACAGCCCAACTAAACTACTACCTCACCCTTTCCAGAGCGCCACCCATAATCCAGGATGTCTAGGTAGTGTCGAGTGAGATGGAGATTCCCTCCTTCCTAACAACAGGCATTAGAAGCTTTCCAAAAGCTGAGGGCAAACAAAATAGCAAGACAATAAAAATGGCATCATTCATGCATAACTCATGACCGTTCATCTCATCCGCTTTGCAAGGCACCACCTCATTCTTGAACCAGGGGCATGTCAGCTGCCTTTTGGTTGAGAATTTAGCAAAGGATGCTCAAATCAGGGCATGTCAATGGCCTTATGGAAGAACCTTTCGCTCCAAACCAGGGGCATGTCAGCTGCCTTTTGGTAAGGCACGCGTAAACCTGCTGCAACACACTCTCGACCAGGGGCATGTCAGCTGCTTCAATGGTTAGAAACCCCATAATCCACCCAAGAGCATGCCAATTACCTCGTGTGTGGATGCACTGAGCCAAAACTTTAGCCACATACATGTCCATGGCCATACTAATCCAGGCTTTCACTGTCAAATCAGAGGGTGCGACTGCTATCTTTCCGAAGAGGATGAGCAATTTTCAAAGTGATCAAATGAGCATGCCTCTCTTCAAATGTTCCTACAAGTAAACCACCCATTAAACAGCACAACAACAAGCACGGGATTCCAGAGCGTGAAGCTGAGGAAACCCAGTCGATCTGTAGAGTCGCTCTAAGCCATATACCATTTCCCAAAGTCAGAGGCTCTAAAAGATCCAGAGATAACACAGACTCCTGACATTCGTGCTCCGCTATTTGGTTCATTGCATGTTGAAACAGTCTAATCATCAGAGCCCTTCTGCCAACTTATTCAGATATTTGTGATTGAAGTGGAAATCGCCATTGCAACAACAAGTGCGTAACCGGTTCAAACCGTTGCCATTTTCTGCCTGTCGACCTGCCATCGGGGACTACCCGGCTAATAGTCAAGAATATCGTTTTGGTGCCTATACATGGACAAAGGAAGCCGACATTGACTTCTGTACCAGGTAAGGTGCAATCCAATGATCCCTCGTTTCGGTCTTCCTCTACTCAGACAAAGTCGTATCGGCTTTCCGCTCTAGCCGAGCGGAATCCAATCTATCCTTGTTGGACTTGCCCCATGATAGACAAGTCCCACATATTTCCAGCTTCTTCTAGGCCTTGAGCGAGGTCTAGATTGTCCCATCCCAGATTCGCTCCGGGCGGACGAATCTCGGTGCCATCCTTGTTGGACTTGCTCCATGATGGACAAGTCCCACATATTTCCAGCTTCTTCTAGGCCTCGGGTGAGGACTAGATTGCCCATCCTAGATTCATTCCAAACGGACGAATCTTGGTGCCATCCTTATTGAACTTGCTCTACGATGGACAAGTTCCACATATTTCCAACTTCTTCTAGGCCTCGGGCGAGGTCTAGATTGTCCCATCCCAGATTCAATCTGGGCGGACGAATCTCGGTGCCATCCGTGTTGGACTTGCTCCATGACAGACAAGTCCCACATATTTCCAGCTTTTTCTAGGGCCCGGGCGAGGTCTAGATTGTCCCATCCTAGATTCGCTCCTGGTGGACAAATCCCAGTGCCATCCTTGTTGGACTTGCTCCATGACGGACAAGTCCCACATATTCCAGCTTCTTCTATGCCTCGGGCGAGGTTTAGATTGTCCCATCCCAGATTCGCTCCGTGCGGACGAATCTCGGTGCCACCCTTGTCGGACTTGCTCCATGACGGACAAGTCCCACATATTTCCAGCTTTTTCTAGGCCTCGGGCGTGGTCTGGATTGTCCCATCCCAGATTCAATGCGGGTAGACGAATCTTGGTGCCATCCTTGTTGGACTTGCTCCATGACGAACAAGTTTCACATATTTCCAACTTTTTCTAGGCCTCAGGCGAGGTCTAGATTGTCCCATCCCAGATTCGCTCTAGGCGGACGAATCTCGGTGCCATCCTTGTTGGACTTGCTCCATGACAGACAAGTCCCACATATTGCCATCTTTTTCTAGGCCTCGGGCAAGGTCTAGATTGTCCCATCCTAGATTCGCTCTGGGCGGACGAATCTTAGTGCCATCCTTGTTGGACTTGCTCTATGATGGACAAGTCCCACATATTTCCAACTTTTTCTAGGCCTCGGGCGAGGTCTAGATTGTCCCATCCCAGATTCGCTCCAGGTGGACGAATCTCGGTGCCACCCTTGTCAAACTTGCTCCATGACGGACAAGTCCTACATATTTCTAGCTTTTTCTAGGCCTCGGGCGAGGTCTAGATTGTCCCATCCCAGATTCGCTCTGGGCGGACGAATCTCGGTGCCATCCTTGTTGGACATGCTCCATGATGGACAAGTCCCACATATTTCTAGCTTTTTCTAGGCCTCGGGCGAGGTTTAGATTATCCCATCCTAGATTCGCTCCAGGCAGACGAATCTCGGTGCCATCCTCTTCGGTCTTGCTCCATGACAAACAAGTCCCACATATTTCCAGCTTCTTCTATGCCTCGAGCGAGGTCTAGATTGTCCCATCCCAGATTTGCTCCGGGCGGACGAATCTTGGTGCCATCCTTGTCAGACTTGCTCCATGACGGACAAGTCCCACATATTCTATTCTTCTTCTTGGCCTCGGGCGAGGACTAGATTGTCCCATCCCAGATTCGCTCTGGGCAGACGAATCTCGGTGCCATTTTTGGTGGACTTGCTCTATAATGGACAAATCCCATTTCTACTCTTCTTCTAGGCCTCGAGCGAGGTCTAGGTGACCCCTTCCTTGATTCGCCCCAGGCAAATGGATCTCGATGTCACCCTTTTAGTAGATTCCCCACTTATACTATTTTCCTCCCCTATCCTTGGGCTGATAGCCCTAACTATCCGGTTGACAACCGTTATATTGTCAGGAGTGGGCTGATACCTCCAGACTATCCGGTTGACATCCGTCATCAGTTTATCCTCGGTCAGCAAGTCCGGTATCTTGCCATGCATACTCCCGGGCCGGATGGTCTGTCATTGGCTAGGTTTACCCCCGGCCAATAAGTTTGATAGACTTGTCCGGGCACCCCTTGGCACGAGTCGGGAAATCCCTCATGCTCCCCTCCGAGAGCTGAGCTACCCAATCGTTATCAGCATCACCCCCATGCATCACCCAAGATCAGGGTCATCCTTTGCATCCGCAACATGCATAGGCCACGAGTCATGACTTTTCGGTGTATCCGCCGAATAAGTGCCTCATGGCCCCACATCAAATATCACTCTCCCGTGGACTCAGGTGGGATGTCATGTCAATCCTGAGCATCGGTCTCGATTCCCACGACCTCGCTCATGGAGGGGCATCTGTAGGCACCCCCATTTTGAAGTCACTTGGTAGTAGGCTCCTCCGGATGATGCTCCGGTTTTGACCACCAAAACCCTGACCCACTTAAACCCACACAAGCCCATTTAGGCCCATACTAGTCCACTCTGACCTAATTAAAATAAAAAACCAAACAGAACACATTTAAAACACTTAAAATCCAATTAATGAAACAAAAACCCTAATTCAAGTCAAAATCAAATTTAATTCACTTAAATCCAGTTAAAGTCCAAGTAATTAAATGAAAACCATAATTAAACTCAAAATCCCAATTAAAATCCAAAAACCCTAAATTTAAATTCAAAACCCTAACTAAACCATAAACCCTAATTAAAACAAAAAAACCTAAGTAAACTCAAAACCATAATTAATTAAACCCTAATTAAAACACAAAAACCCTAAATTAAATCCAAAAACCCTAAATTTAAATTCAAAACCCTAACTAACCAAAAACCTTAATTAAAACACAAAAATCATAATTAAACTCCAAATCCCAATTAAAATCCAAAAACCCTAAATTTAAATTCAATACCCTAATTAAACCAAAAACCCTAATTAAAACACAAAAGCCACAAGTAAACTCAAAAGCCCAATTGAAATCCAAAACCCTAAAATTAAAACCTTAAAAAGCCTAAAACAATCAAAACCCTAATTAAAAAACCAATTAATTAAACCCTAAATAACAAAATCAAAAACTTAATTCAAATCACAAAACCCAAATAAAAATCCAAAAAACAAAACTCTAAAATCCATAAAAAATCCCAAAACAATAACCAAAACAAAAACCCTAAAACAAAGGCCCATCTACCAGGCCCAATTCAGTCCACTCATCCCTCAATTGAAAACTTTATAAATGGTCAAAAATAATTCCAACGAGCCTTGGATCTCCGACGATAATTTCGACGACCAATCCTGACGAATCCGGCGGACAATCCCAATATCTCCGGCGCACATCCTCCTCTCGCGAGATCTCCGAACCTTCCCCCTCCATTGTGCTCCCAATCCAACGACAGCCATGCCTTGCGAGGAGGATCGACGGTGTGGGGGAGCTTTGCTGGAGCTTAAAAGCTCTTCACCGCTAACAATTTCATGGGATCGACGAAGCCTCCCCTCCAAAAGCTAAGACCTTCCTCCCCTGATACCCAGTCCACCTGGAGAGCGTCCCCCTCTCGCCAGAGTGATCCCATCCTTTTTTGCTTCCCAGAGCCCCAGCCAGAGCACCGCCGGAGCTGCCTCAGCCACCGTCGTCGACCGTCATGCCGAAGGAGACATCCCGCACGACAGGTAACTACTCTCCACTCTTATTTTCCGATTCAATAGGCTTGTAGAGTCACCTTAGAGTCCTGGAATCGAGCCACGACGGTGACCCCCCTTTCTTGCCCATCGTCGACCCACCTCCGGTGGTGGGTTCAGCCCACCGGTGAAGTTTCAGGCCGCTTGGCCTCAAGCGAGGCCCCTTGGGGGCCTCTCCTCCTCTTCTTCTCCTCCCCTTCTTTTCCTCTCCTCTAGTTTCTTCTTCTCTCCTCCATCTCTCTAGTCCCCCTCCACTCCAGAGGACCTTCACCATCGACGCCAAACCAGCTGCCACCGTCGATCGTCGTTGAGAGGCATAGGGGATCACCGGGCCTCGTCGCTTCACACCTTCGATCCAAGAGCCTCCGCCACGTCTCCACGAAGCCATCCACGCCGCTGCATCGTCGTTTGGACCATCGGGAAGCCCTGACCATCCACCGTAGCCACCACCGCCGACGTAGGGGATGGGGGAAATGACTCAGGCCACCCCAACCCTCGTCGAAGCCACCGGAAGATTCCTCGCGCTGCTCCGGAGGTCTGTCATGTGTCCCCACGTCGCTCCAGTCGCCGGAGCACCGCTACGCCGCGCCGTGTCTTCTCTGTCACCATTGAGAGAACCTCGTCGGAGCATGAGGTGGGGGGAGGGCCTCAGGCCTCCCCAGCCTCCCGGAGACCGTCGCCGTGGCCCCTTGGAGCTTCCTCAACCGTCGCTCGTCATCCACCGCCATGGAATTGCCGTTGCTGCATCGCCGGAGAGATCGCCAGAGGGATAACACCGGTAATCCTCCGGTGATCTTCGATGAAGACTTTTTTTAGGTTAGCCCCTTTAGTTTTAGTTTTTTCACTCATAGGTCCTTAGTTTATTACAGTTAAGTCCTTTTCATTTAATTTAGGTCCTCCCCTTTTGTATTTTAGTCCCTGTAGTTTAAAAAAACTTTTAATTCTTTATTTTCTTTGTGAAATTTGCATATAATTCCTTGCATCTTTGGTTTTTTCATTTTTAATGCATTCTTGAATATTTTATCATGCTTAGGTCCCTGTTTTAATATTTTCCTTGCATTCAGGTCCTGAACATTTACATTTGACCCCTAGAACTATTTAAAATGAATTTTCTTTGTGAAATTGCATTCTGAACCTTAAAAGATTTAAAAATCACACTGGCCATCATTAAAATCATATTTTCTTTGCATTTATATCCTGAACATTTGCATTTAGCCCCAGAGTTTTTAAAAAATGAGTTTCTTCTTGGAAATTTTGCATTTTAACCTTGAGAAATTGCATAATTACACTGATCATTATAACATCTTATCTTTTATCACATTCAGGCCCTGGAATTTTGTGCATAAGCCCTTGGACTCCTAATAAACAATTCCTGAGTACATACATTTTGCATATAGGCCCTTAGATTATTTCTAAATACATCCTTTAGGATTTTTAAGTGTTTCTTGCATATTTTTGTTATTTTTTCACTTATTGCATTCCTTATCTTGCATTTAATCATAGACTTCATTTAAGAGCCATGTTTTCGCTATAAATCAATCTTTAGTTTCATATTTTGACTCTATTTGCACCTATGTGTGAATTTTCCATTTTAGACCTTGAATTTTCAGGAAATTATCCAAGTGCAATTTTTACATCTAAGTGCCATATTGACATGGGATCCATCATTTGCATGTTAGAATAGAAGCCATGAATGTAGTTTTCATCCAGATTCTCATTCTTTTTGTGAATTTTGAGTTTTAATCCCCATACTTATCTTTTATTGTGTTTATATCATGTTATTGTTTTTCCCCTCATGTTTTCTTGCAAATAAAACCTTTTGGATGTCTTGTACATATTTTGACATAACTCAAACCTTGCATCACTCTCATGCTAGCATTTATCACATCTGGCTAGGAAAATGACCAAATTGCCCCTGTGCCTCCAATTCATGAGCATGCGTCTCAATTTTTGCACTTAGTCTTGCATAATCCTTGTCTAAGATATTCTTTAGATTTTTTGAACATTTAGGCACCTATCCATGCACTTCATATTGCTTCCCCTCACATTTGCATTCTTATTTAGCGAGCTTGCATCTCATGCCTCTCCTTCGTGGATTTCTTTCTTCACTTTGTCTTCAAAGTTTCTTATCCGATATCCGATTTGATTTGCTTTAATCCTACATTTCAGATTTTTGATTTGATTTGGATTTCATCACCCGAGGGCGTACACTAATTGACCTGAAGGCCCACATTGGCCCATTTGTGGACTATTTTTCCCCTTTTGATTTTCATAATCCTTTTTATGATTCCTAGAACTTGGGTTGATCCCACTTTCCATCTTTTTGACATCAATATGGTTTTCCTGAGCAATCGGTCCAAAAACATCGTCATTTTATGTGAATTACTTTACATATCCAAGTTTGCTCGTTTTACATGGACTTCTTCGCAATTTTTGCACACCGTCATGCAAATCCATCTAGTCTTGTCATGGCATTCACATTAGCATGTTCAGAGCATGATATAGGCTTAGCAAGCATTCATTCAGCCGTAGCAAGCAATTTAGGCTAGAAAGACCGAGTTTCTCGGACGCACGAGGGTGCCTAATACCTTCCTCTTGCGTAATGGGAATCCTTACCCATCCTTTGGTTAGCAGACATCCAGCCTTCACATCTGCATCTCATGCATTCAATCTTTTGTGGTTTTCCTCGTCTTTCCTTTAAAAGATTAGGTGGCGACTCCTTTTCTTTTACTTTTATCCTATCTTACGCCTTCACCATCTTGGCATGGCTGTGATCTTTCCCCTCGGGTGCAACTCTGCGCTAGACCCTCGGGTTGGCATGGTTACACCAGAAAACCCAAAAAAATATTAGAAAAACCTAAAAATCAAAAAATAACATCAGGAGCCGGGGAAACAAAGCAACCCGGCCAATCAGCAGAGCCCACGGTTAAAGAGCCAGAAGTCACACAGTGTAGATATAAGAACACCAAAGTTAGTATGACCATCATGAAGAATCATCAAGGGTAGAAATCATAGCACACTCTCTCTTTCGACGTTGCCAATCCAACCTTCATAGAGGAAATCCTATCGAAACTCATCGCTTATGAAGAAAAGGATGATAACATGGAAGATGGCGAGACACCTAAATTCCAACTTCACCATAGTGATCCAGAGGGGCCAAATTCACATCAAGTGATCCAATTTTGCGGGCCATACATCTCCCTGATGGTCGAGGCAAATTCGGACCTAACTGGCATGGTCCCAATATTATCAAGCAAGCTTATTCGGGAGGCGCAGCAATCCTCGAAAAGACATGGACAGCGTCGAGTTATCCAAGCCAGTCAATGCATGTTACCTAAATAAGAACTACCAATTAGCGGAAGGCGTGTATCCTCGCCTTGCAAAGTATCCTTGCACGTATCATGCATCATCCACTACTCCATTATGCATGCACCTTTTCTAAAATAAATGGCAATCCAAGTTCATTTAATCCACATCATTTGCACTTTTACTTTCGTGCATATCAGTAACTCAAGCGCATCAACAACTGCATGCATCTATGCATAAAAGCATCAACATCACATCCCGATGACGAAAATCGGAATAGCTAGACTACTTGAGAAGGGTCTATACCTCTTCAGTTGATACTACCTAGACGTTCTAGCGAGCGAGGAAGCCACCACCCAACCTTGGTTAGGCAAAGTGTCCAAACTCCCCTAGAGACTTACACCTCCATAGGGAGATAAAATGTTAGGTGCGAGCATGAGCGTGAGCCAAATAAAAAAATAAATATATCCACAAGGACACGAAAGAAATAAGGAGACAGAAGTCAAAGACAGAAGCTAGACCTAAAAGAAAGAGGCAAGTAGGCAAACTTTACCCCTATCACTTACCTTGCGGAGGAGTCCAAGCAAGCATCCAAAATCCAAATGACTAAAGGGACTAGCAACCCCTCACATACAATGTTAGCAGCCCCTCCAAATTCGGATGCCCATTACCCACAAGCAAGGGTTAAAGTGAGCCTACAAGCTTGAGAGGGAGAAAAGAAATAAGCCAAAAGTTAAAAAAGTAGGTTTAAGTCCCCAAGAGTTTGGCATAGAGCCTAACCTACTGAATCATCCATCCTGGAGAGCCACCAATAGCTTAGAAGTCTGGGTAGTATCTTGTGAATCGAGGTCTTCTCTTCTCATAGCAGGCATCATTAGCATTCCAAATCCTAAGGGATGATGCAACAAAACACTATCATTCCTGCATGAATTATCTTTTGTCCACTTTGCAAGGTCTCGTTGGGTCCAAAACCAGGGGCATGTCAGCTGCTATTCGGCCAAAGATCTGGCAAAGGATACCGTACACCAGGGGCATGTCAACTACCTTTATGGTAATAACCTTTTCCGTCAACCAGGGGCATGTCAGCTGTCCTGTTGGTTGACCCTTGTTGGGACAATATCTTCGTTCAGGACATGTTGTCTGCTCCATAGCTCGAGCGTAGAAACGGGGACAACAACCACCATAAGCCTTTGAGATCAGAGCAAAGTTAGAATATCAGTATTCTCCTAATCAGTAGGCGAAAACACAACCTATAAGCCAGTGCCGTAGTCAAAACTCTCAAGAAGCTAGCTGGTGACATAATAGTGAACCTAGGGAGATGTCAGAAATCATCCAACAAGTCTGTCTTATTCGAGGAAGAAACAATGCCCTCATGAAGCCCTTATCCAGCCAAGCGCCGCGTATCAGTACAGAATCTGAGCAACAATTTATCTGGATCGGCCATCATCGTCCTAGAGCATTAATAGCATCAAGCGAGCAAGCAAAGCAGTCGCAGGTCAGGGTGCGCCCACAAGCAAGTGTTTCCTGGCAGACCTCCGTTGGCTAGGCCAGCTGTCTCCTTTCTTTTAGCAACATCTATAGCGTTCTGTATACTAGGGGCATGTTAGCTACCTTTTGGTATTATCCTCTTGATATCAGTATCTTGTCAGCCGCCCTTTTGGGTATCTGCCTTCTGAACAGTCACCAAGAGCTTCTCAGTTGGCATGTTCGTCTATCTTTCTTTTCGAACTGTCGCCGAAGGCTTCTTGGTTGACTAGTTCGTTTATCCTGCATTTCGAACCGTCACCGACAGCTTCTTGGTTGGCACGTTCGTCTATCCTCTTTTCGAACTGTCACGGATAGTTTCTTGTTTGGCGTGTTCGTCTACCCTCTTCTTGAACCATCACCGATAGCTTCTCGATTGGTGTGTTCGTCTATCCTCTTTCGAACTATCACCGACAGCTTCTTGGTTGGTGTGTTCGTCTATCCTCTTTCAAACCGTCACTGATAGCTTCTTGGTTGGCGTGTTCGTCTGTCTTGCTTTTTGAACTGTCACTGATAGTTTCTCGGTTGGTGTGTTCATTTATCCTCTTTCGAACTGTCACTGACAGCTTCTCGATTGGCTTGTTCGTCTGTCTTGCTTTTCGAACTGTCACCGACAACTTCTCGGTTGACTAGTTCGCTTATCCTACCTTTCGAACCATCACCGACAGCTTCTCGGTTGGCGTGTTTGTTAATTTGCCTTTCGAACCGTCACCGACAGCTTCTTGGTTGGCGTGTTCATCTGTCTTGCTTTTCGAACTATCATTGACAGCTTCTCAATTGGTGAGTTCATCTATCCTCTTTCGAACCATCACCGACAGCGTTTTGGTTGGCGTGTTCGTTTATCTTGCATTTCGAACTGTCATCAACAGCTTCTCGGTAGACTAGTTCGTTTATCCTACCTTTCGAACCATCACCGATAGCTTCTTGGTTGGCGCGTTCGTCTACCCTCTTTTCGAACCATCACCGACAACTTCTCGGTTGGCATGTTCATCTATCCTCATTCGAACCGTCACCGACAGCTTCTCGGTTGGCGTGTTCATCTATCTTGCTTTTCGAATTGTCACTGACAGCTTCTCAGTTGGCATGTTCGTCTATCCTCTTTTGAACCGTCACCGACAGCTTCTCGGTTGGCGTGTTTGTATGTCTTTCTTTTCGAACTATCACCGACAATTTCTTAGTTGACTAGTTCACTTATCCTACCTTTCGAACTATCACCGACAGCTTCTCGATTGGCGCATTCGTCTACCCTCTTTTTAACCGTCACCGACAGCTTCTCGATTGGCGTGTTCGTCTATCCTCTTTCGAACCGTCACCGACAGCTTTTCAGTTGGTGCGTTCGTCTATCCTCTTTTCGAACAGTCATTGACAGCTTCTTGGTTGGTGTGTTCGTCTGTCCTCTTTCGAACCATCATCGACTATTTCTCGGTTGGCGTGTTCATCTATCTTGCTTTTCGAACTGTCACCGACAGCTTCTCGATAGACTAGTTCATTTATCCTACCTTTCGAATCGTCAATGATAGCTTCTCGGTTGGCGTGTTCATCTACCCTCTTTTCGAACCATCACTGACAGCTTCTCGGTTGGCGTGTTCGTCAATCCTCTTTTGAACTATCACCGACAGCTTCTCGGTTGGCGCGTTCGTCTATTCTCTTTTCAAATCGTGACCGACAGCTTCTTAGTTGGCGTGTTCGTCAATCCTACCTTTCGAACCGTCATCGATAGCTTCTCTGGCGTTGACGACTCATTGCCAGAGTCCGAGGTGGGGGAGGCATCTCAGGCCTCCCTAGTCTAGCCCACAGCCCTCAGAAGACTCGTCGGGCCTCTCTCCAGCTTCTCCGACCACCACCACCACCTTCCCGCCGCCGGAGGCCCATCAGAGTCTGCGTTGGAGTGGGAGCGCCGGCGATTAGCCGGTGATCTTCGAAACAGCAGGATTTAAGAAAATATTTTTTAATTTTCGTTAATTACATGTAGGTCCAGATTATCATTACATTTAGGTCCCTGGAATTTCTTTTCAGGTCCTCTGATCTTGCATTCAGGTCCTTTCTGTTGGATCGAAAGGCCTCTCTAGAGGGGGGGTGAAAAGAGAATTTTCAATTTCAGAATAACTTTGCCCACTTTTTGTAATTTAATAGTAATTGCAGACAAAGGATATTATTAACTAAATTTAATCAAGATTTACTACTTATGCAACTAGTAAACATACATGAAGAGGATGAGAGAAATTGATATACACAGAGAATTTATAGTGGTTCGGCAACCCCGCCTAGTCCACTCCTCAAGACCCTCTTGAGATTTTTCCCGTATTAAGATAAAGTAAACAGACTTACTTGTTGGCTACACCACCAACTGCTTCCTTGCTCTTCCCACTTCTCTATCCCCGAGAAGCTAGAGCCCTTTGCTTTGTTGCTTTCACAGATGTCAGAATTTCCCTCTCATAGAGATCGATTACAACAATGACTACACAATGAAATCTTGTGAGGAGAATGGAAATGAAAACAATAGACAGTATTACAAGTATTTCTCAATGGTGTCTTTTACAGACCTTGTACGGGTCCTATTTATAGCTGTAGGATCGCCTCGAGATGTGTCTAATGACTATAAAACGGTCGTAAAACGACTAGTCCAACGGTATGCCGTTTTGGCCTCGGTATGCCAAAAATGATCTTCAATCTGCAATCCACGAGCAAAACGGTATGCCGAAAATCCTACGGTATCCCGTTTTCTCTTGAAATGGTATGCCGTTTTATTACGGTATGCCGTTGTTTAGCATTGTCTTCATCTTCTCATCTGCTCCGGAGTTCCGATGCTTATGCCCTTTTTTTACTGAAATGGTATGCCGCTTAATCTTCGGTATGCTGTTTTCAGTTCTTCTTTTGATCTTGTGATTTTGTCTCCGGTATGCCGTTTTTGTCACTTTGAATAAACACTTGTATACAATTGAGAACTATACAGAAAACACTTATAATCTTTTTCATCCTTTAAAATTTATGAAAATATGCACTTATAATGATTTAAGTTATCATCAAAATTAATGCATTATTTCTAACACTTTCTTCTTACATCCAGGTCCTTTCTTGCATCCAGGACCTTTTTTATTACTCTTGGATCCTTTTTTATTACATTTAGGTCCTGTGTTTTTGTGTTTAAACCCCTGAAGATTTAAATAAGTTTCATTCCTTTATTATTCCTATAAATATTGCATGATTTGTCCAGTTTAAATTTTAATTTCATTTTTAGTCTCATAAATGTTTGTTTCTTCTCAGTTAGACCCTTGCATTCATGTTTTGTTTGCAATTGAGTCCTAGGAATTTATTTTTTGTCCCCTAAATTCTCCTTTTTTAAAATTGCATTGTAAATATTGCACATTATATCCTATTTAACTTTTAATTCCATTTTTAGTTCTATTCATGCATGTTTTATCACACTTAAGCCCCTGAGATCATGTTTTCTTTACATTTAAGTCCTGAGTTTTGCATGGAACCTCCAAAGTTTTTAAAAATGAGTTTTCCTTGGTAAAATTTGCATCCTGACCCTAAGAAACTTCATAATTATACTGATCATGTAAAAAATTTGATTTCTATTGCATTTAGGTCTTGAAATTTTGCAAATCAGCCCCTGAAGTCAATCTGTAATGTTTTCTGGACAAGAACATTTATATCCAGGTCCCTGAATCTTTTCTTAAATCATTAATTATGGTTTTGATTGCATTTTAAATCACATTTTGGTGTGTTTCACAGTTATTAATCGCATGTGCTTGTAAATCATCACTTGAATAAAGTTTTCATCAAAAAAACCATGTTTGCAATACAAATGAATATTTGATTTCACATTTTAGTCAGATTTGCACTTTATGTGTGAATTTTGCATAGTAGACTCTGAAATCTTAAGAAATTACCAAAAGTACAATTTTCACACATGTCACACCATAGAGCCACATTTTCTTTAAATCCTACATCCTAGCATTAAGATAAGACTTTTTGAGCACATTTTAACCATGATCTTCCCCTTTCTGTGAATTTTGCACATTAGACTCTAAGTTTTCAGGAAATTATCTCGGTGCAATTCTCACACACCTTAGTGCCACATTTTCCTTTGGTCCTTCATCTGCACACTAGGATTGAAATTTCTGAATGTATTTAAATTCAAAATTTCATCTTTCACTGTGAATTTTGCGTTTTGGCCCTTGTACTTTCCCCTTATTGTGTTTACATCATTTTATTGTTTTCGAGGCTTTGTCTTCTACATGTTTTCATAAAAACAACATTTTCCTAAGATTTTACATACATTTTGGCATATCTTAGATCATGCATTATCCCCATACATGCATTTATTACATTTGACTACTGAAATGACCAAATCGCCTCTGTGTCATCAATTCATGCACATGCACGTTAGTTATTGCATCAAGTCTTGCATAATCTCTGTCCAAATCATTCCTTATTGTCCTTTACCCATGTATGTACATTTTCGTGCATTCTACACAGTTTTCGCTGCATTTACACATCGGTCCATCCTTTTTGAATAAGTTTGCATCTCATGTGTTTTTCCATAGATTTTTCTCCTACCTGTCTTCGGATTCATTCGTTTGATATCGGATTTGACTACCTTTATTCCATAATTTCAGATTTCTTCGATTTGATTTGGATTTCATCATCCGAGGGCGTACATTAACAGGCTTGAAGGCTGACATTGGCCCCACCACGGATTATTTTTCCTTTTTGATTTTCACAACCTTTTCTATGATTTTGATGAGTTGGGTTGACCCCACTTTACATCTTTTTGACATCAGTATGGTTTTCTAAACCATTCTTTACAAAAACTTCGTCATTTTATGTGATTTTCTTCTCACGTCACCATTTGTCTGTTTTATGTGGATTTCTTTGCAATTTTTCCGTTCGGATTCCTATGGTGTTTTCTACACTTCTAATGATTTGGGTTTGTTCTATTTTTAATCCCCTTGACGCTGGTGTGGTTTTCTGAACCATTCTTTACAAAAACATCGTCATTTTATGTGAATTTCTTCACATGTCATAGTTTTCCTATTTTTTGTGGACTTCTTTGCGGTTTTCCCACTTTGATTTCTGCGATGCTTTCTTTGATTTTGACGACTTGAGTCAGTTGCATTTTTTACATTTTTGAGACCTATATGATTTTTTGAGCCATTCTCGCCAGAAACTTTGTCATTTCATGTGATTTTCTTTGTTGTGTCATACTTTGTGATTTCATCATTTCATAAGGATTTCTTCGCAATTTTCGCGTACCATCTCGCACATCCATCTACTCTTGTCTTGGCATTCATATTAGCATGATTAAAGCACAATGTAGGCATAGCAAACATTCATTCGGTCTCTAGCAAGCGAATCAGACTAGAAAGACTGAGTTTCTTGGGCGTACGGGGGTGCCTAACACCTTCCCCGTGCGTAATAGGAATCCTTACCCATCCTCTGGTTTGTGGACATCTCGTCTTCCATGTTTGCATCTCATGCATTCACTTTTTGTGATTTGTTTGTTGTTTCCCCTTAAAAGATTTGGTGGTGACTCCTTTTCTTTTCCGTTTTATCCCATCTCGCGCCTTCGCTATCTTGGCATGGCAGTGGCCTTCTCCCTCTAGCACGACCCCACGCCGTATCCCTAGGTCGGGCACGGTCATAGTGGCTCATGCCAACAATAAACACCACCTCCCGCTTGGCACCAAGTGGTGAGTCTTTTGTCAGCCCTAAGCATCGTTCTCGGCTTTCCTTCCGACCTTGCTCAGGGAGGGGCATTTGAAGACATCCTAATTGGGCAGCCACTCGTAGACGGACCTCTCCGGTAGAGTTTTCTCTAGTGGCAATGAGGCGTATCCAAATACTAAAGCCCTTTTCATACCTAAAGCTAGCCTAAGGCCCTACGCCAACCTAAAGCCTCAACCAATCCACCAAAACAGGCCCATAATCCAAGCAACAAGCCCAGTAGTATGCCAAGCGCACCAATTACGCACACATAGGGCACGCACCTTACTAGCGCACCATGTAGGCGCACCTTGTGTGACACCTCGATCCTGGGCACGCTACCAAAACATAGTATCAAGCATAATTACACTAATTATAGAAACATTAAATAACTGTAACTAAGGCTCACCTTCAGGATCACAATGTGTGGCTAGAAGCTCCAACTCCTGCACTGGAACCCGATTGCACGTGGTCTGCACCTGAAAACCAACTAAGCACCCATGAGTGACATCTAAGTCACCCAGTACGCCAACCACAAAATCTCGGCAAAACCGTATAAATCATTTCTTTTATTTGTTTCAAAACTTGGTTTTCTTTTTGAAAAACCTCTTTTCTTTTACTGGAAAATCATTTGGGGATTCAATCCCAAATCCATGCTTTTTCAAAAGCCATGTTTCCTATCTTTTCTCAAAAACATTTGGAAACTTATTCCAAAACCAAATTCTCTTTCAAAACACACTTTTCAAATTCACATTTCTGACTAGATCTAGCCTAAAACACAATGCCTCACAGGCTCAAAACCAAATTATAAATACAGGCTAGCATCTGGTAAAAACATCATCACTATTTCACTTCAGGATATTAGGACTATTTCGTCAATCCAATCTTGACCAAATCACATTTCTTTTCTTTATTCATTTCTACTTTCTTTATTGTTGTTACCTTGATCAGGGGTAACCTAGCGCACAAGCAGTAGGTGAGGACATCCTTTCCCTACCTTCCTGCACTGCTGCAGTGAAATTCCCCATGCCGGATGTCACCGCCCTAGCCAATCGGCCTCAATTTCATTTTCATATGTGCACGGGGATACGTATCTGTTTGACGCCCCACCAGTGACCCGAACAACTAGGTCCAATGACCTAGGCTCAGCCTACACCGTCAGTGATCTGAACAACTAGGCTCAAAAACCTAGGCTCAGCCTACACGGTCACGAGCTCGGTGACCCGAACAACTAGGTACAACGACCCAGGCTCAGCCTACACCGTCTCAAGCTCGGCAACCACATTATTAGTGTTCCATTTCAAAACTCTTTAAACTTTCTTTTCAAACCATTTTCCATTTCATTATTTTCGTTGCAGGACTCTATCTCCATGCAACACTTGACCCTCCACTGGGGGTCCCAAGTCAAGCCATGAAAACCATGCTTAAAATCATAAATTGGGTCTCATGCCCAAAACCACACAAAATCATCCTTTTCATTCATTTATGGGATTAAAACCCAAAATCACGCCCAAATCTATTTATTTGGGTTCCACATTCCTCCATGTCATTACACGAGGGAAACATCATTAACACATACTCAACATACCATTAAAACCATTTATCCTTCATTTAAATCCACATTTAAGCATACTAGGTTCAGGGCAAAAACGGCAGACCGAATCTCCAGTTCGGCAGATCGAAATTCCCTATTTCGGTATACCAAATATTTTTGGTATACCGAAACCCCCTATTTCGGTCGACTGGAGGATTTCGATCTACCAAAACCTGGGATTTAGCCTAATCTGCTAGGATTTCAGCATACCGAATAAATTCGACATACCGAATTCCTCGCAGACAGGGCACACCCCTATTTCGGGCGGCAGAATTCGTCCCAAGTGGGAGTCCCGATCGGACCCCTCAAGAATCCATCAAAAATTTCTATAAAATCATAGTTTGTAGACCCTTGAGTCTACTTCAAAACCCCTCAAACCATTCATGATTCCATCCACCACACAGTTCAAACGAAAATCATTAGGGGAAGGGGCTCAAGAATGGCTACTGTAGCCTTCAACCCCAAAATTTCATTTCCCCCTCAAAAACCAATTCTAACCGCATGATATCTATATTCTCATGCTATATATCACATTCCCATTCATTTCATGATTTTTCCACAATTTTTCATGCATTTATCTCAATTTTCATGCAATTAACCCACTATTAATGAAACGTTGAACGGAGGAGGGAAAGGGGTCGCGTACCTGGCTCAGCCCTCAGGCGACCCTCCCACACTCCAGCAAACCTCCTCGCGCCCCGACAAAGCCTCCTTTGCCAGTGGAACACACGAGCGGCTCCCACCACCTCCTCGTTGCACGTCGCCGTTCTTCCTCTCCCTCTTCCTCCTTGTGTCGCAGCTCCCCTCTTCCACGCACCTCTGCCTCTCTTATCCCCTCCTCCTGCACCACGCTAGTCGCCCATCGCGTTGGAGATGATGGCGAGGCACAGGTTGCCGGATGGTCGTGCACGGGCTGAGTAGGGTGAAGGGGAAGAAGACGGGTGTGTGGTGAGCTTGACAGTGCGAGAAGGAGAAAAGATAGAAAGAAAAGAGAAAAGATCAGACACGCAAACCGATGTGACTATGCATCCTCAAATCGGACTCCACATTGGTCCCAAATCACAAACAGGTGCATAGAAAGCCAACCACCAGCTCACACATCCAGAGACAATAGATTTTCCATTAATAAACCATTTAAGCAAGATTACAATTAGTTTCATGGTTTACAAATAGAAATGGATAATCAGGCCCAGCTGTCACACCTTGGTAATGCACCATTGTAGTGCATTGCTCTGCATCAATAGTTCAGCCTGCGTGCATCCGTTACACTTCCCGTGTTGATTGATCTCCCTGATTCTCGAGCTCTGCAACCCTTGGTTTCCCAGCCTTAGGAGCCTTTCTTCCACGCATTTGGACAAGGGGCTGGCCATTTCAACCACTTAGAGCACCTTTTTTACTTCACTGGTAGAGCTTTCCCTCTTGCAGTGACAGCCCCCATTCTAGCCATCGAAATCCACAACCATCGCATACCCAAGCATCCTGACACCTTAACCGACCTCCTCCATGCGCCTCCATCACTGTCAGGTACCACCAGTTCGGAAGAATGCCATCGCGAGCCACCCACATTGAAGGGACAACCCACCATATCCACAGGTATGCTTTCTTCCCTATTAGGCTCACATATGCTATGCTTTTCTTCATATTTCTATGGTTATATTAGTATGATTCTCAGCATGTGTTCATCTACCTGAGTTGTGCATGATTCCTCATTTCCTCATCATTCATATGCATATTTCCATTGCCAATGATAGGTTCACACAACTTGTGCTTGGCCAGCTACTTGAGCACGAGGCAAGGCTACCCAGAGCCCCCTCTCTCTTCCCCTTTCTCCACTAAGCAAGCCAGGAGATTACCTAGCTTTCACGGCCACCACGATGGCCAACCGAACCTGCGAACTCCGGTGAAGTTCGGAGAGGTTGGGGAGGAGATGTTTTCCATTCATTTGAATCCACATTGCATCCTCAACCTTCCACTTGTACCAGTCGTCCACTGGATTTGCCGCCAAGGCTCCTCGGTGCTCGCAGCCTCAGTTCACAGTAGTGGGTCACCAAAGAACCCAATTAGGGGGGTGGAGGTGGATGGAAACATCCTTGCATTGTAGAACCCATATCACGCACTAGGCACACTCATCATCATCCCATCATGCTTTCTAGGCCTTAGGTTGCATAGTTCGATCGTCAGAATTCCACCATTTTCGACGATCAAGGTCGCTGTCTAAAATAGAATACCTAGGGCACATCGATAGTGCACTAGGTTGGAGCGCCAACTTGGCACACCAGGTTGGCGTACCACATTGGGGCATTAGAGTGGTGCACCATCCTAGTGCACTAGGCTGGCGCATCGCCCTTTTATAGGGTGTAGGTAGTGGCATTACTTCTTGTTTTGCATGCTTTCCTCCAATGAAGTTGGCGTACCACATTGGGGCATTAGAGTGGTGCACCATCCTAGTGCACTAGGCTGGCGCATCGCCCTTTTATAGGGTGTAGGTAGTGGCATTACTTCTTGTTTTGCATGCTTTCCTCCAATGAAGTTGGCGTACCACATTGGGGCATTAGAGTGGTGCACCATCCTAGTGCACTAGGCTGGCGCATCGCCCTTTTATAGGGTGTAGGTAGTGGCATTACTTCTTGTTTTGCATGCTTTCCTCCAATGAAGTTGGCGTACCACATTGGGGCATTAGAGTGGTGCACCATCCTAGTGCACTAGGCTGGCGCATCGCCCTTTTATAGGGTGTAGGTAGTGGCATTACTTCTTGTTTTGCATGCTTTCCTCCAATGAAGTTGGCGTACCACATTGGGGCATTAGAGTGGTGCACCATCCTAGTGCACTAGGCTGGCGCATCGCCC